>PVKE010049261.1:0-11316 GCA_004027555.1 Craseonycteris thonglongyai | reverse complement strand
TAATTGAGTTTTAAGATCCCTAACTTTATGTTTTCTCAGTTCAGAATTTGGTGGATAATCTGTTTGATACTTGTTATGTAAAGCTAAAAAATGTCTCTGCAGATTACCCTTTTTAGCAATGGCTACCGAGGTAAGGCATATTAAACAACAACATTTATCATTCACCATTGTAAAAAAGTAATCGAGTTCCCATTCTTCACTGAAGTGATAAGTTTTCGATCTTTTCGGTTTACTACTCATGTTCATGGGTATACTAGAATGCAAAGAAATATGACAATTTAAAGAATAAATATGAATTAAATATTTTCCTAGAAAATTTAAAAACTCATGAACTGCGGCAATTATCTCCATTACATTGAGAGAAATAACAATACTGCATATTATGATCGGGGACAACAATACAGGTATATTAAAATCTAATATAGATATATTCAAATTTACAAGAAGTATGTTAAAGTTACAATATACTTATTACGGTTTACAGTACTGACTTCTTAATTTAAATAGAATTATTGTTATTCCTAATATATTTGTAATACTGTCCCTTATTTTTCTCTGAGTGTAATGACCGCAGTTTAGAGATCTGTTGCCGAGAATGCTCACTTATCAAGTAAATAGATAGGTAAGAAAGGGTACTTACATTTTAAACAGAAGAAAAATTGAAACTCAACGTGGTCACCGAGGATAAATAATATTGCTTGATAATAATACTGTTAATACAAAAGAAAAGAAGCTACCGTATGACACTACCAAATATTCAAGCTAACTGACCGTGTTCTTCGATGAGTCGAGTCGTAACTGTTGCGTTCACGCGTTGCGTCCGGTGACAAGTGTAACACATAAGTCAAAATGTATTGTCTGGGTGGGCGGAGATCACAGTGTCAGGCTATCAGAATTCTAGGAATTTATGACCTTGGCAAATTCCCAGAATGCATTAAACTATTGCTAGAAAGTTTTGTCTTCTACAATCGCTTCAAAGTCCATGGTACACGGAATTCCACCCCAGACATTGCGAGCGATCGGCGATCAACCAAAATTGGCCTCGTGATCGAGGTCGACCGCGGTCGACTTGTTGGCCACCCCTGCTGTATGCTGTTGCCCTGTCTTAGAGATGCATGTTGCATATTAGTGTAGTAACATCAATGAAAAGTCCTGCTATTCAAAATATTGGCATTTCCCAAACTTTTTTGATAACAAACTTTTTCCTCCCACATTATTTCTATTAACCCCTTCCTAAATGTCAGTATACTGTGGAACATAGTTTAGGAAATGCTGGGCTACAGAAATTCTTTAACATGTTATGTCTTTATTGTCTTCTAAGAAAAGACTGTAATTTTTGGCATTCAGGTTCTCCTGCCATCCAGCCTCATAGTGTGTATATTAGACCAGCTCACTTATTACGTGGTAGTCTCTGTTTATTCGTCCAAAACAGGTTTATCATGCACTGCATGATTAACTTCACTATTTTTGCCACAATGTACTCATTTCTGTGTTATACCTGCCAGGTTCACCTGTGTGGTGGGGGCTGAAAATGAAGAAGTGTGGAGGTTTACAAACAGGCAAAGAATAATGTCAGGAATTAATAGTATTGGGGACAAGAATAAGAGTGAAAAGAGCTGTTGACCTTGCATGATGTCTGTGAACAAATGAAGAAAAGGCAGAAGTATGCGTAGGCGTGAAAAGATCTCTTTCAGGGATGTGGGTTAGGACGTGGGCTGTGGTGGGCTCTTAACCTTTTTCTTTGTTTAGCTTGCTGGTGTTATCTCAAAATAGCTTTGCAGTTCACACATTTCCTTTGGGAACAACTAAGAGGAATGATTTGTTTTCCTTATTACATCCCCTCAAAGAATATCTAGTAGTCTGTTATTGTCCAGGTAAAAACTGCTATTTGAAATGGTTATTTAATTATATTAGAGATGTTTCCACTGTCTTATATAAAGACCTCCCTAAAATTATAGATTTTAAAAATATCTAATGCACTCTCACTCCAGAGAGGTGTATTTATTATTTTCTGCAAAAAAGTGAACCCCTCTTCAACCTGCGTGTATTGGATTTTAAAAGAATGGAAAATGTTAACTTAGGACCTCGTTAGGGTAGAAATACAAGTTTCCCCTTTTTTCTTTAACCCAGTTTGACAAATAAATCTTTACATGTTGTCATTGAGCAGTTCATCGATGTCTGAAAGTCCGGAAAAGGCACTTGACTTCAGAAAGAGCCTGGAGTTTGTTCTGTGTGAAAAGCAATTAGCTTATTGCCTTTAAGATGCACTTTAACTCAGATCACAAGCACTTGCTGCTTCTGGATCCGAATCAAACTTCTTTTATCTTAGTTTGACTTCAAAACAAGCCACTAAGGTGAGCATAATTGACCCCTTTAAAAAATGTGGAAAGTGAGTCTCAGAGAAGCTGAAGAAGGTATAAGGAGGTGAGGCTGTGAGTGTGCAAACCCTGTGTGGTCTCAGCCACTCTCCCATAGAACGTGTGTGAGATACTCAGAGCAGTGCCTGGTGTGTGCTGAGGGTGAAATGGATGTTGGTTTCCATTCCATTTTGTTTCCTGTATTATCACACGAGCAGTAAACATCCTGATGAAGTGAAGTTCAGACGTTGACCTGGTCTGTCTTTCAGCTACCTCTGCCCTTTGATAGGAATTCGTGAGCTCTGTGAGCTCAAGGGCTTCACCTTGCTGGAAAGGACAAGTGGTGGGGGTTGGGGGAGGCACTCTCTGGCATAGAAGATAATCACAAATTCCTTCATTCTTTTCTTTTCTTTTATTACTTTCTACTCCCTACATGGAGAAAGCTTTGAATTACCGGTACCTTCTCTGGGAGTAATGGGTTCAATGAGAGCAAATTTCTAAAATCTTTCTATAATGCATTTTGAAAAATATAACTCTTGCTCATTAAAAAGCACAGTCCAACATTCCAATTAAGCAAAATATATGCCTGATGTTCACCGTACCGTACAGTTCTTGTGTTTCATCTTTAGACGATATGCCCTGACACATTCGGAATGCAGACAGTAAAAGCGGGTAGAAGTTGCTGAGCAAAATTGCTATTAGCAGCTTAATCACTAGTGTTAAATGCCATGGATACAATCCAAAGTGTGTGTGTGTGTGTGTGTGTGTGTGTGTGTGTGTGTTTTAGGAGTGGGGGGAGGATTGCTTTCTGGCATGCTGAACTTCAGCAGTTTTTATAAGCTTAAGACATTTTGTCTCAGTTGAATATCTGGGTTTCAATCCTAGGTCTGTAAATCATATGAATAAATAATAGTCAAGTACAGTGACTCATAAGTAGAATCAGACAGTGTGTATCACTAATCGCACAATATGTTGCCTTTTGGGCTAACAATTGTTGCATTATTCAATGGTGGAATAAAAAATTGTTTAGTTTTATTATGTTTGTTGTTCTGCTTTGTTTTGCTAGATTCATGAGCCAGCATCCTCTGTACCCTGCTTTGCTTTGTCCCTAGAGTTGTCCCTGTTTCATGTTGTAGTTAAGTATATAACCATTTGGAAGAATAGAAAGGCCACTCATAGACTTTTGGAAGGACTGGGTTACTGTTTGTTTTACTTCGAAGACATTTATTTATTATCTGCAAAGTGAACATTAACCCAGAAGAGCAAAATAACTCACTGCTTCAAAACAAAAAGCAACCTTACAGAACCTGTTTCTCATGGAGTTCTGCATTTGGTATTAGACTGGTATTGACCAGAGGTTTAAGTGTCAGATACACACAAATTCATTTAGTTTGACCTCTCCCTCAGAGTTGTCCCTAAAGTTCTTATTTTTAGTAAGTTTCTAACTGTGGTATTATAAAACAGTTGGGAAAAAACGAAGTGAGAAAGGGAAGGAGGGGGTGGAGAGAGAAATGAGAGGAAGGGAGGAAGGGAGGATCCAGAATTCCTCTATGCATGGGACAGGGTAGGGGTGGCAACTTCATGACACGTGTGGTTATTACTTCTGTGCCTATGGCAGACATGGTTCAATCACAACACTTTATTTTTTTCTACCAGTTCTTGGAAATTTGAATGATACCTGGCATTTAAATAGGTCCTTAATTATTGAATGAGCTTATGATTTGTTCCCTGAACTTAACTGCAAGCTGTCTGAGAGCAAGCAGTCACTATGTTTGCTTCATTAGGTGAAGTACGTCCAATGAAACTGTGTTTAAAACAGCTAACCTTTTAAACAGTTAAACCCTTAGAGAAAATGTAATTATGTAGAGGTGTTTGTCTTCCATTTAGATATTGGAGGGGGTGGACTACTAAATGAGGTGGTCAAGACATACAGCATATAGGCCTTTATTAGGAGGTGTTAAGTGAGTAAAACGATGTGTCAGAGACGAAATACTGGGGCAGGAAAGGTCATTGTCACTCTATTTTCATTTCTTTAATACTTTACTGTAATATAAAAAAGAACATAAGCTTTGAGTCAGTTTAAATTCACAAGTTTTTTTTCCTACTTACTTGAGTTGTGATCTTGAAATGAGATTTTAAATCAAACTTGTCCAACCTGTGGGCTTCAGGCCACTTTCGACTCAGGATGGCTTTGTATGCAGTCTAACACAAATTCATAAACTTTCTTAAAACATGAGATTTTTTTTTTTTGCAATTTTCTCTTTCTTTCTTTCTAAGCTCATCAATTGTTGTTAGTGTTAATGTACTTTATATGTGGCCCAAAACAATTCTTCCAATGTGGCCCAGGGAAGCCAAAAAGTTGGACACCCTGTTTTAAATTGCTATATATTCCCTTACCCACTTGGCAAAGATATAAAGAAAATTATAATTATCTGAGTTTATTTTTTAGGAAAGTCAAATGGTGTGATCTAGGGGACATATTCTTGTCTTTCACTATTTACTGAAGACTGTGAAGGAAAGGGTGAGTAGATAGGCAACTGTTAGAAGCAGACAGCATAGAAATAATGTAAAATAATGTTCCAAACTTGTCTCATCTTTGGCTTGTCCTTTTCAAATTATCTAACCTGCCTTTATGTCTCCTTGTTCTGTCCATCTCTGTAGAGTTGAAAGAAAATATAGACATCTGTGATTCTTTGGTATTCAGAAACATCAGAGTTCTCCGTCTGCATCTGGAAATGCATTCTCAAAGAAAGAATGGTTTTCTTAGGCGATATGTTGCCCCATTTTCCATTTTGGTTTCTTTAAAATGTACTATAAAGTACGTCCTTTTGGAGGGGGTAGTGAGGGGAGGATGTGGAGGAGAGAAAGAAAGAGAAGCTGCTGCCTTTAATTAATGGTATGAATTTCAGCAGCTCAAGAGCTCTTAAATCTTTTATTTTTTAAGACTGGCAAATACTGAAAGTTTTCTGTCATAACTATTTATGTGTGTGGCAAATGTTTCTGTATTTCATGAAAAGGTAATTTTTGAAGTGAATCCAGGCTAAAATTGTCTTATAAATTAAAAAGCAAGGGTGTTTTAGGGAAAATTTTGTCGATTTTCCCCAGGAATCTAGTTATGGGCTAATTAGTATCTTTGTTCATTACCAAGTTCCTCTCATTTTTACAGTTATACAGGCTGAAATCAGAGCATCTCTGCATTTGAATCATACCAGCTTCGTCCTGACCCAGCTTCATACTTCAAGTATGAAGGGTGAAGGCGAGTACTTTGCATATTGGAGTCACTTGGGACTTGTGTGGGAAGGGTTTTGTACTACCTAATTTCACAAGGTTAAAGAGTTCACTTCTCAGCTGGCAGATAAATGAACCAAACACCGTTTTTCCACTCTTTTCTATCTCACTTACAAACCGATTTCCTTTTAGACTGGCTTCTGCCTGTTCCTTCAAATTCCTCCGCCTACCTAACAAAAAGTAGATGAGACCAGCTGTTGAAATTTTATTTGGGCAGTGTGGGAGTGTTACACTCTTGAAAAGGCAGAGAGCCCCTGAATTTTCACTCCATGTAGGAGGCATGATCTATCTCCCAGAGTAGTTAAGTTTCACTATTGTTTGCTTCCTGGTACTGGAGCAGGGAATGGTGCTATTAGTGAAAAGAAGCAGTGGTCAAGAATTCTGAAGAGAGACACACACATGGGTTTGATGTAGCCTCTGCTATTCCCTAGTCATATGATCTTAAACTTTCCCTCTTTGAGCCACAGTGCCCTCATCTGTAAAATAGAAATAATAAATATCCAGCCATTGTCAATATAATGAGAATGGTTACATGGCTGTTTACTTTCTGGACAGCCCTCCTATATATGCACTAAGTATACACACTAAGTATATGCCTGACACATAAAAAGTACTCAACACATGCTAGTGATGAATGTTTGATATTTGCACATTATATTAATGTATAATGCCATATGTTTGTTTGTTATGGAAAATTCTTATGTGATTAGCTGTTGCCCAAAACCATTGTAAGCTTCTTTAATGCAGTATTGATGACTTCTTTGTACTTATTAAAAATTCATTCTGATTTTTTTTTTTTTTAAGATTTATTTTTATTGTTTTTTGACAGAGAGAGACAAAGAGAAGGGGGTGGGCCCAGAGCAGTCTCCATAGTTGACAGCATTAGTTTTCCATATGGTTTCACTGCACAGGTGGGTGCGGGGCTGCGCAGGGCAGGAACTGGGCTGGAAGCCTCTTGCATAAGCCCCGGCAAGAACTGACTGGGGGCACAACCCAGTTCAGCACATGGGTTCGCCTGGGCCAGAGCCGGGATTTGACCCTCAGTCTCCAGGGCTGCAAAATGAGAACTTAACCCACTGAGCCATCCCAGCTTCCCCTACATTCTAATTCTTAACATAGACCTGAATTATGATATTTTATTCTACTTATTTGTCAGCTTGTTTCTCAAATTTTAGTATAGAAAATTTTGCCATAAGTAATAAGGACATACAATGTCCTTATTGGTTTAACTAATACTTGTTGAGCCACTAACTTGTACTAAGTACATCATATCCTCAACAACCCTTATCATCCTCAGCAACCCTTCTAGAAGAAAGGATCATTATTAATTTTGTGGCTGGAAAGGAAACTAGAGTTCAGAGAGGTTAAATAATGACCCAGGTCAACTGGACCATCGTACAACAGTATCAAAATACAGGCCTGTTTAGCTGCTCAGCTAATGGTCTTCGCACTACACCAAGCTTTCCCTCCATATCTGAAGATAATGTAAATGTGACATTACAATTCATGATTGCTTCCATCAGCACGGACAAGATTATCCCAAATTGTAATGGTTTGTACCAACAAAATATATTTCCCATTTATATTTCCTGTCCATTGTAGGTCATTATTCTGGGACTCAGACTTAACTGCTTCTAAATTATGGTATGAATGTCTTAAGGCAGTGAGAAAAATAGCAAAGATGACACTGTATGTTGAGTCTTAAAGCTTCTAGTCAGAAGTCACATATGTCACTTCTGCTCACAGTCTGTTGACCAAAGACAAATAGCATGGCCAAGCCCAACGTGAGAGAGGCAGGGGAGTATATGCCTCACACAGGAAGGGCAGTGACTATTTGCCAATAATAATAAATCTACCATAAAATTATATACAATTTACTTATTTTTCTTGTCTAAATTTATTTTACTCAGACTTAGTAAAAATGTGTTTGTATTCCCTGAAACGCACACCACTGATGGTGGTAGGTGAGGTCTGAAGAGGGCTCAGCCGAAGAGACTCACCTAGAGACCCACCATTGATTGGGCATGTCCAGCGCACTAAGATGTTATTGGTAATTGATACTCTGGCCTCTGTATTGGCAGCATCAGCATGCAGGGACTCTCCTGACATTTGCCAAGTTCATTTTTTCCACTGCTGTAAGCCATCTTTCAGCACACGGACAAAAAGCAGTTTGATAAAAGATTGTTTTGCATTTCTACAGTAGCCAATAGAGCTGAAATTTTGTTTCTGAGATGATGTACTGAGCTAGAATTATATTTACATTTGAACCAAGCTAATAATATGGAGGTGATTTTATTTTGTCTTATTATCACTTTGGCACCTCCGTATCTTTATTCCTCCTCTCTGGTTCCATCATAGACAACTCCTTTGGCTTCACTGGGAGAATAAATAGGAGGAGAGTGATAGCAGGAAGATAAGCATAGGAGTTAACTGGAGAGTAAAATCAGGAAAAAATTTTTATGTTATTTTTCTTGAAGTTCTATTTCCTTTCATCATTACTTTCTACTCTTTCTCCCTTTAAAGCAGAACCTTAAGTTCTCTTATTCCCACTGTGTCATCAACAATTCTAGTCCTGGTCCTCAAACATCTCAAAACTCAAACACTATAAAAGTCCCCCAGCCTTTCGTGATTTCCTTCATTCTTAACTGTAATTGATAGCAGAAACAACTATCAGGGGTGTCCAATCTTTTGGCTTCTTTGTTCAACATTGGAAGAAGTATTGTCTTAGGTTACACATAAAATATACTAACACTAATGATAGCTGATGAGCTAAAAAATGTATCGTAAAAGAATCTCATAAGGTTTTAAGAAAGCTTATGAATTTGTGTTGGGCCGCATTCAAAGCCCTCCTGGGCCACATGTGTCCTGAGGCCCACAGGTTGGACAAGCTTGACTTAAAATCTCATTTCAAAATCACAACTCAAATAAATAGAAAAAAATTTTTGAATTTAAACTGACTCAAAGCTTGAACTAGATCATTTTTTTAAAGATTTATTTTGTTGTCTGCAAGAAAGTGAAAGAGAGAAACAGGCAGAGAGAAGAGGGAAGGGCCAGAATAGTCTCCATAGTTGTATGTCCTTAATTGTGACATAGTTTCATTTTGCAGGGATGTGGAGCCATGTGGGGCAGGAACTGAATTGGGGGCTTTGTGTATGGGAAGTGAGAACCTTCATCACCATCCCGGTGCTTACCAGTTGCACTACACTTAAGCAGGTCAGGTTGCAGGAGCCAGGGCCAGGATTCTATCCCCAGACCTCATGGTTGCAAGGGAAGTGCTCAACCTGTTGAGCCATCCTGGCATCCCTAAACTTGATCAGTTTAAGAACCAAAATACAGAACGCTGCACAGATCATGTAGACATAGAATCTGGGCAGGCCTAATAAGACCCTTTCCCTACCTGTCTTACCTGAGGACACTGGGTGGCACCTCTCTGACTTCCATCTTTCCTGTTCCTGCCTTTCCAATTCTTGTGTTTTTGTTTGTTTGTTTTTAAAGATTTATTTTATTGTCTTTGACACACACACAGAGACGGAGACAGAGAGAAGAGAGAGAGAGCCCAGAGCAATTTCCATAATTTTTCATCATCAGCTTTCAACATGGTTTTGTTCCACACAGGTGGGCGGGGGCCAAACAGGGTGGGAACCAGGCTGGGGGCCTCCCTCATGGGAGACATGCCCCCTCAAGCCAGGGACTGAGCCTGGGGGCGAGAACTAAGCTGGGGGCCTCCTGCAAGGGAAGCACACACCAGGTCGGCACATGGGTCCGCAAGGGCCAGGGCTGGGATTTTATCCTTTGTTCCTGGGGCTGCAAAGCGAGTGCTCAACCCACTGAGCCATCCCGGCTTTCCCTGTCCAATCCTTTTGGACCCACCCTCATCTTCAACTTTCTGTCCTGACATGGTAACTTGGTGTTCAATTTCACAAATGTCCTTCACCTTCGTGTGAAAACCTGTCTATCAGTCTCCTTTAATCTCAATATTAAATTCTAGAGTACTTAAGGCATACAGGAGCATATACATGGCATATATCAAGGATGTAAAGAATAATAGTAACAAAAAAAACCTGTGAACCTGCCAACCAAAAGAAGAAATTATCCCTCAGTTGTGCTTTCAAATTCTTTCAAAATCTCTAAAGTTTGTTCTTTTGGCCTGGTCACCTCCAGCCCCCATTTTTATTTATTATTTGCACTAAGTTCCCTCCTGGACCATCATCCCCCTAGTCCTTCTGTGAACTTGCCCTGTTCCTACAGTCTTGCCCTTAGGTTCTTGTCCTGGCATGCTGCTCTTAACCTCTGAGATGGGGATAACATCCACTAGATCCAAAACTTGTCCTTTGATTCGTCAGTACTACCTGCCTAAGTTCAAAAGCCTCACATTGTTTTCTGCTTCCTGTTGAAGAAAGTCTGAACACTCTCTGGGTTTCAAAGCCCTCTGTGAAGTCACATCTGAGATGTATCTGACAGACATAAAATTCTGTTTTTCTTAGCTGGTTTCTTAGCTGCCTTTCAGTAGAGGTAAATTCTTATACTTTTCTCTTTATATTTTTAAGCACTTTCCTATCAAGTTCATCTTTTTCTCCTACTAACTCTATCGTGGGCCCTCTGGTGGAGTGGTAGGAGCAGAGAGTTCAATATAGGGATGATTTGGCTTTGAACCTTAGCCCCATCACTTACATGTAACTTTGGTCAATTTGTATATCACTCATCATTTATTTGATCACTCCTATCTTTTGTATCTATCAATGGGGTTATTAATACTCTGCAAGATTATTGAGAGATTAAGCAGATGGGTTCTCTAAAGGATATGGAATATTATAGATAATCAACAAATTGAGTTTTTTATTAGTACTCTTCCATCCAAATACTCCCTATATGACAGAAAAGCCTTGTTAGAAAGCTTTCTGTTTTTATTCTTCATTGAATAATTAGGCTGGATCTTCATCTTATAGAAAAGGAGAATTATTGAAGTGGCTTGAACAGGAAACTGGAAATATAAGACTTTCTTTGAGAAAGGCTGCTCTAGTAACTATGTGGAGGAAGGGCCAAAAGACACTGAGACTGGGGGCAGCTGCAGAAGTGGTCCTGATGGGAGGAAATGGCACCTTCAACCATGGCAGGGCCATGACAGTGCCTGTGCAATCAATTTCTCTCCCATGTCACTGTGTAGCAGGATCTCTGAGGCCTTCCTTGTGGCCCCAAATAGGACTGGACTAACTAACCCAGGCATAAATGTTAATGTTGATACAGGTAGAGATGTAATAACTTGGGAGAAATAGTAATTATCAAACTGAAGAAGTAAAGAAAATTTTTAAGAGAAAATTGCAGTTATTTGTTTGGGAGTGGGAGCCCGGACTGCAAGCCATGGGATAGGGATGAGTTTGTAGTTTTGCTGCCAGGGGTCTCCTGGCTCATCTCTTATACTTTAATATGGCTATAGATGCAGAATGAAGGCTGGAAGTCAATTATTTGAGCATGTTAGTGAAAGCTGAGGTAAGATCCATGCTGAAGACTAAAAGAAAAGGAAGGAAGGGAGCAAACAAGGAAGGAAGGAAGGAAAAGGAAAAGGAAAACAAACAAGCGAACACCTAAAACAAAAACTAAACATAGAGGATGTGTGCTACACATCAAATCATTAAATGTTTCGTTTTGCTTTTTTTTTTTTTTTTTTTTTTTT
>PVKE010049260.1:0-11318 GCA_004027555.1 Craseonycteris thonglongyai | reverse complement strand
GAGAGAGAGAGAGAGAGAGAGAGAGAGAGAGAGAGAGAGAGAGAGAGAGAGAGAGAGAGATTTTGATTTTGAAAGGAAACTGATAGAGCTGTGGGGAAGAAATATTCCCATGTACATGATTAAAGTATAGGCATGCTTCTTTTATTGTGCTCCACAAAAGTTGCGTTTTTTGTTTTTGTTTTTTTTACTATAAATTCAGTGCAAGACCCTCCATCAAAAACAAACAAACAAACAAAAAACTGTGACTTGCTTAATTGTAGTGGTCTGGAACTGAACCCACCATATTTCTAAGGTCTGCCTGCACTTGATAATGAGATTTAACAGTATGTTGAAGTAGGAGAGCAGATGTGGCTATTCTTTTTTTATAGATGAAGGAACTGAGGTTTAGAGATAATATTTGAGTGGTCTAAGGTTTAAATGTGATAAGTATAGAAGTCAGGATTTGGATATGAAAAATCTTGTTCTGGATTTGATGTTTTTTCTCATCTACAAGGGGCTACCCAATAGTTCGGAGTAAAGGGGGAAATAGTATTCAGTGTTCTTTATTTACTATTGCTCATACGTTCACCCATTTTTTTTTAGCAAGTACTTATTTTGTGTCTAACACACCAAAGGCTATACAATACACATACATTTCTTTTGAGGATGGAAGTGAGACAAAGGGATTAAAAGTTTTCCTTGGTTTAAAAAAAGAACCCTGGAATTTTCTTCTAGAGCCACCCTCTTGCTCTCTATATTGTAATTTCAACTATCTCATTCTCCATTGCATTAAACTCTTGGTCTAAACTTAGATATTTCCTTACTTTCTTTGTTTTTTCTGCACCAAAGCAGTCATTAATTATTTCCCCATGTTTCTCTAATTTTCTAATACACAGAGTGCCAGTCTTCATGACTACATGTTTTAATTTTTTCATAGTCTCCTGAGTAACTTTACTTAATCCAGTGTATTTGGCATAAAGCTCTTGGAGCCTTATTTTGTAAATATATTTAACAATTTTCCATTGCCCTCAAAACATATAATGTCTGTTTGCATATCTCAACTGTATCAGTCAGGGTTCTCCAGAAAAATAGAACCTATAGGATATATAAAGATATATAGAAGAGGAGATTTATTATGGAAATTGACTCACATGATCATGGAGACTTAGAGGAGTCAGTGGTGTACTTATAATTCCATCTAAGCTGTAGGCCTGAGACATCCTAGCTAATAAGAGAGAGAGAATTCACCTTTCTTCTTCTTCTTCTTCTTCTTCTCCTCCTCCTCCTCCTCCTTCTTCTTCTTCTTCTTCTCCTTCTTCTTCTCCTCCTCCTCCTCCTCCTCCTTCACCTCCTTCTTCTTTTCTGCTATGTTTGGGCCCTCAATGGTTTGGATGATGCCCACCCACACATTGATAAGGACGGCTGTTCTTAACTGGATGTACTGAGTAATGCTAATCTCTTCCAGAAACACACTCAATAGACACATTCAGAAATAATGTTTTATCAACTCCCTGGGTATTTTTGTCTCTGGGAATGAGGAAGTGAAAGAGAATCTTGACA
Organism: Craseonycteris thonglongyai; assembly: GCA_004027555.1. Lineage (NCBI taxonomy): Eukaryota > Metazoa > Chordata > Mammalia > Chiroptera > Craseonycteridae > Craseonycteris > Craseonycteris thonglongyai. The sequence goes on along the minus strand of PVKE010049260.1, from coordinate 9,779 downwards.
TTTTTTAAAAATAATTTTTTATTTTTCAATTAAAGTTGACATGCAATATTATATTAGTTTCAAGTGTACAACATAGTGATCATTTATATAATTTATGAAGTAATCATTCTGATAAATCTAGTAGCCATCTGACACCATACATAGTTATTACAAAAATATTTACTCTATTCCCTATGTTATACTTTACATCCCCATGACTATTTTGTAATTACCAAATTGTACTTCTTAAAAGATAAAGACCTTTGTCACCAATTTCCACAACCCCCTCCCATCTGGCAATCATCAAAATGTTCTTTGTATCTCTATCTTTTTTTCTTTTTTGTTTGTTCATTTGTTACTTAGATTTCACATATAAGTGAAATTATATGGTATTTGTCTCTTTCAGTCTGACTTTGTTCACTTGGCATAATACCCTCTAGGTCCACCCACTTTGTTGCAGGTGGTGAGATTTCATTCTTTTTTATGACTGAGTAATGTTCCATTATATGAGGGCTCTCTGGAAAAATCCAACCATTGTCAATATAACAAGAATGTTTACATGGCTGAATACTTTCTGAACAACCTTCATATATATGTACTACTTATTTATCCATTTATCTATCAATGTACACTTAGGCTGCTTTTATATCTTGGCTGTTGTAAATAATACTACAATGAACATATAGAATCATATATCTTTCCAAATTAGTGTTTTGGATTCTTTCGATAAATACTCAGTAGAATTACTGGGATTTTATTTATGTCTTGTTTTAAAAGTCTATTTTATCTGGTATAAATATTGTTACCCAGCTTTTTTCCCCCATTTGCATGAAATGTCTTTGTCCCTTTATATTTAGTCTGTGTGTCTTTTGATCTGAAGTGAGTCTCTTGTAGGCAGCATGGGCAAGGGTTTTGTTTTCTTCTCCATTCAGTAACCTATCTTTTGATTGGAGCTTCTTTATATTTAAAGTAATTATTGATAGGTAAGTAATTATCATCATTTTATTGTTTGTATTTATGATCCTTTTTTACTTCTTAAAGACATCGCTAACATTTCTTGTAATACTGGTTTGGTGTTGATGAACTCCTTTAGTTTTTTCTTGTCTGGAAAGCTTTTCTTTCTATTCTAAATGATAGCTTTCCTGGGTAGAGTAATTTTGGTTGTAGGTCTTTGCTTTTTATCACTTAGAATATTTTGCACCTGTTCCTTCTGGACTGCATAGTTTCTGTTGAGAAATCCACTGACAGTCTTATGGGAGCTCCCTTGTAGATAACCAACTGCTTTTCTCTTGATGTTTTTAAAATTCTCTGTTTTTCTTCAACATTTGGTATTTTAATTATGATGTGTCTTGGTGGGCCTCTTTGGGTTCCTCTTGTTTGGGACTTTCTGCGCTTCTTGAGCCTGTATGTTTATTTTCTTTGTCAAGTTAGGAACAATCTCCATCATCATTTCTTCAAATAGGTTTTCAATTCTTCACTCTCTTTCTTCTTCTGGTACCTCCATGATGCAAATATTGATTGGTATGCTTGATGTTGTCCCAGAGGACCCTTAAACAATTCTCTTTTTTTTTTTTAATTTCTTTATTTTTTCTTGCTACCAATTTTCCAAATCACTGATTTGATCTTTCTGCTTTATCTAATATATTGTTGGTTTCCTCATTTGGTATTCTTCATTTTGGTTAAGGTACTCTTCCTTTTTAACTGGCTTGCTTTTGTGTCTTTTATCTCTATTTTTATGTTTCTATCTTTTAAAAAAAGCTTTTAATGTGGTAACTGAGCATACATATAACCAGTATTTTGTACTCTGAATCTGGTAAAATGCTTTGTCTCCATTTTGTTTAGTTCTTTTTCTAGAGCTTTGTTTTATTCTTCTATTTGGGACACTTTTTGATTGTTTTTTTGTTTTTTTTGTCTCTTCATTTTGACTGCCTCCCTGAGCTTGCTTCTACATATTAGGTAGGGCTGCTACGTCTTCTGGTTTTAGTAGAGTGGTCTTATGCAGTACATGTCCTGTGTGGCCCAGTGGCATGGTCTTGTTGGTCACTTGAGCTGTGGGCTCCAGGTGAGTCCATTATGTGGGTGGTAGGTGAGCTTTGAGTGCTGTATAAGACTGACTTTTGAGGTGTTTGGTTGTGAGGACAGGTCATGACTACAGTGGAGAAGCTATGGTGCAGGGGCTCACCCTAGAGAACAGGATTCACTTTATCAGGGCTCTGGTGCCTGCTGAGTATTACCTTTGTGTGTATTGTTTGTGGAGGTGATTGTACTGGGTGTGTTGGTTCTGGGGCCTGTTGAGAAGGAATCTGGTGTAGGACAAGTTTAGCCACTGCCTGTGCCCTGTCTTGGGCTACTTACTTGGTGGGAACTACAAAGTGATATGCAGATATTTGCCACTTGTGTGGGGGTTGGAGGTTTCTGGCAGAGGATAAGTTGGGAACTGAGGGTGGCTGTCACTATTGCCAGTATTGGTGCTGCTTAGCAAGTGGTATGGGGCACACCAAGGCCAGATGTTGCTTGTTTGGAGTTTATAAACCTTTGAGAGATTTTAGGAAAATCTGCAACATCAGCCAAGACAGGCTGTCTGTATGGAAAAGCCACTGGAAGCGGCTTGGGTGGTCCCACAAGTTGGGTGGGGCAGAGTCTCAGGGAATCAAGGAGGTGGAACAAATGGTGTTAGCCAGGTTGATGGACACTCAGATGTGACACCTTCCTGTATCTGCATGTTGTCTGTGGGAAGGGCTAAACAATGGAACAATGGCTCTTGTCAGCACTTTTGTCTGGGGGAAAAAATGCCCCTCCAGGTTCTGCTGTGAGGCCAGAAAATTCTGTTCCTCCCCCTTTTCCCTTGGTGCCTTTATAGCTGCTGCACCAGTGCTGGAGCTTAGAGTCCAGGAGTCTGTCAGCCAGAAGTACAAGTGTAAGCCCTTGAAGAGGAAGGCCTAGGACTCCAGCAGTCCTCCATCTCACTTAGCCAGTATCCCCCCTGGTCTTCACAGCCATAATTTGTGAGCACTTCTCTTCCTGGCACTGAAACCTTTGGCTTGGGAGCCTGGGGTGAGGCTGGGACCCCTCACTCTTCAAGGGGGACCTCTGCAGCTGATGTCCCTCCTGATTTTTAAGTGCGACACCTGGGTGTGGAACCAGTTCCATTCTGTGTCTCTGCCCCTCCCGCCAGTCTCAGAGTGGCTAGTTCTGTATGTCCCTAGTTATAAGACTTCTGCTGAGTTAGACTTAAGGTGATTCTCAGTGATGACTGTTTTATAGTTTAGTTGTAATTTTGAGGTGGTTGTGGGAAGAGGTTAGAACAGTGCTTATCTACTTTGCCATCTTGGCCAGAACCCCTGAAAATCTTGTCTTGTGAGAGACACTCAAAGTTGCTCCAACGTAGTGCTGTGCTCTAAGCCAAGCCACAACATTGTGGGAGTAAAGATGCTTAATGGTCACCTGTTCAAACGTAGAAAAGGATGAATTCCCTGGATCAAGGAGCCTGAATCCTCAAATACTCCTGTATCACACCTATAAGTTCTTGAGGGAACTCTGAGGAGAGAGGATACTTAAGGGGCCTTTGATGCTGGGTCCCTGGTTCTGGTGACCACGGTTGGGCAACAGTGGAAGTACTAGAGGTCAGACTGCCTAGGTTTGAATCCACGTTCCATAATTTCCTACCTCTTAGGCAAGTTACAAAACCCATTTACCTTGTTTCTTATTTTTTTTTATTTTTTTTGGTAAGGGACGTATAATAACAGAATATACTTCATAGGGCTGTATTGAGGTAAGAAGAAGATTGTAAAGCACTTAGGGCAACGCCTGGCAGAGTCCCTGCTTGTTACAAATGGATTATTGCTGCTGCTGCTGCTGCTATTAGACTTAAGTGGTTTGAACTAGAAACATAACTCTTATCTCTAGATCCAGACCCTAAGGGTGTGTTTGTGCTCTTATCCCTCCTACAAGGAGCAGAGAACCTGAAGAAAAAGAGAACTGCACGAGTCTGCCTCCAGAGCTTTCTCTCTGAAGCAGCCTTGATCATCACATGGTGGGAGCTTGTCCAGAAAGAGCAGTTTCTTTCAAGCCTTTGATACTCCACTAGCTACATGGAAGATGCAGTCTCCAAATAGCCAAACCAGAGAGACCACTGCACACAGAAGCCAGGGCATCAACCTCTTTGCTGGGCTTGATGAAAGCCCTGCCCCCTAGTGCTGCCCCGGATGGCATCCTGTGAGCCTCCTTAGGGATATTTTGGTGGTGAGCAGGAAGGAGGGAGAAAGAGTTGTGAGGAGAGAAGGCTCGAGCCATTCCTAGAATAGATGATGTTATACCACTTTTTTAATGCCAACTTGGATATTACTTCTAGTTTTTACGGTGTTTTGATCAATATTTCTTATAAATCTTACTGAATATTAAAAAGCGTAACAGAGTTCTTTGTATAAGATATGAAACACATGTGATACACCAGAGTACAAATTTATGCATACAATTCATACATATTCATGAGTGCATTTCTAGTAACCCAAGGAATATTATCGGTGGATTAATTTGGGTAGGGATATTATGAGTTAGTCTGAGAGTTGGGGCTAAAAATATGGAAAGGGAGTAGGGAACTAAAGGGGAAGGGAACATCTTTTAAATTTAGTTGCTTTACATATATTCTCTCATATCCAGAGAAATATCAGTTTACAAAAGAGGTATTATTATTCCTATTGGGATGATGCCTAGCATCACAGATAATAAGCAGCAGAATCTAGTTTCAAACCTAGGACGGTCTGCCTTCGAAGCCCATATCTTATCTATTAGCACCATCCTCTAGTTTTCCTTAAATAGTGGAAAACCGCTTTGTGATGCAGTTAAGTGGAACTTTTACTTAATAAGTTGCACTGAGGTAACCTAGAATGCCTACTATTACCTTGCTTACTTAACAGTGTTTTGCGAGTTTGGGCCCCGCCTCCCCTCTGCAGACTTTTATTCACTAGACCACAGAGGAGGCCTCTGTTCTAGCAAGGCCAGACTCCGGACCCCAGCACTTTCCCACCGCTTGCCTGTGCTGTTTCTCACATCTGAGATGCTTCCTTCCCACCAATGAAGCATTCTTCCCCATTAGTTGTTACCCCTTGTACCCCTGCCCCTCAATTTTGGCAGCCTGGCCCACAATTTTTATCCCTAGGTCAGATGGCAGCAATCAGTACTTGGGATTTGTTTCAAAAGCCTAGCTCTGAGAATAAACAAGATATTTAGATAACTGCATGATAAATAGGTTGTAAAACTGAAAATAGATAAAGGTTTCCAGGAATAAGTGGGGAAGTAAGTTAAAGAGAATGAAAGAGGGGAGATTTTATGTGGGTAGGTCCCTGGAAAGCTAGTCTTCAAGAGGCTGAGTCCTCAAGGTGAGGTGTGTTCATGCAATCCTGACTCACTTGGGGAATTTGAGAGTAGAAATGGCCTGTGCCCCTAGACCTGTGCCCCCTGAGCTTCCAATTGATATGGAGTAGTGTAATGATGTCCTGTGCTGAGAGGGCCTCAGAACAGTCCCTGCAGCTCAGAATGTTTAGGCTAAGTAGGTGTTCCGTCTAGAGCAGTCCTGATAGGATGTCCAACAGCCACTGGACTCCAGGGGTCTTGCAGCTAGAGACATGGAAGACAGCCTTGCGCAGTGTGGACTGATAACCCAACTCCCAGTGGCAGAGACATCTAGGCAGAAGCCAACGTACGTGGAAGATAAGAAGACACAATGCACCCTCTGTCCCCAGTCCTGAGTGCTGTGGAAGACCGTCTTCAGCCAAATCAACTTAGACCCAGTGAGATGGGGGCAGGGTAAGGTTCTGTCTCTCAAATGGGGTTCAAAACCAAAATTAAGTTTACTTTCAACAAAAACATCGGACTCTGGGAAGTAATGCTGGGAGATAATTGAACTAGGTGGTGAAGGTGAGGGACTATCACCTTGGGCTCTGGAACGGGCTGGGCATCACTTCTCTGATAGGGGGAAGCTGCTCTTCAGCTTCACAAAGCCCGAGGTAGCATCGTGTGCAGGAGGGGCACAGTGACTTCTGCGATTGTTGTGGCAGCAGGTGCGGTCAAGATAGTTTTGAGACAGCTTTGCTAGCTTTGCAATCAAGGGGAGTTGGTCTGGAGACGTTCCATCCAGAGTCTGAGAAAGTCCTGGGAGAAGACTTGAAGATGCAGTGTACTAACATAAATCAGGGGAAAAGGTGCGTTAAAAGTTACTGAGTTCCTTCTAGAAGGTGGTTTAGTACCATGGATCAAACATAAACTGTTCTCTTTTGAGTCATCACTTCTTCTAGGACTTTATCCAAAGGGAAGGCTCAGACAAGGATGAAAATATGTGTGTGTGAAGAAGTTGATTCCAGCTTTGTTTTCAGTAGTGAAACATTGGGAACTGCAAATATATTAATAAAGAATAAAGTAAATAAACCATGGAATATCCATATACCAATCAGCTATCTTTATGTAAACAAGTCTTGAGATGTTATGTAGACATCGCATTATGCAGATTTCTATTTATTAGCATAGTATGATATTTAAGATATACTGGTAAGTAATAAAAGCAGTTTAGAATCAGTATATTTGGTGTAAATTAATAAAAATGCATAGAGATAAGAAGCTGAGGATCTAATGTACAGCATGGTGACTATAGTTAAGAATACAGTAGTACATACTTGAAAGTAGTTGAGCTTAGATCTTAAGCACTCTCAACACACATTCACACAGTTACCTATATAAACCACGAGCTGATGGATGTGTTAATTATCTTGATTTTGGTAATCATTCTATAGTATATACATATATATGCATGTACATGTGTATACATGTTGTGTATATATGTATGATATACATATATAAAATCATCAACATTGTATACTTTAATTAGTGCATATACAATTATATTTATCAGTTGTTCCTCAACACAGTTAAAAGTATGCATAGAGAAATGTCTGGAGGTCATTACACCAAAATATTAAAGGTACCAGTGTTTTGGGGGCCATGGGGATATTAAAAATGATACAAGTGATTTTTACTTTCTTCTTTTCACTTTAGTGAATTGTCTGACAGACTATTTTAGAGCAAGCATGAATGATACGTTTATGTTTGGTGAAGTACTGTGGGGTGTTGGACCAGGCGACCTCCCACGGTCCTTTCCTCCCCGCCATCCTGAGCCTTCTCCCTTTCCCCCATGGTATTTTCTCTCTTCTCTGAACTCCTGGGGCAGTTAAAACCCAACTTCTGACCAAGGTAGGAGGAGTTTGTTAAAGCTTTGGTGATAAAGATACTCGGACTGCTGGTGATGAATCTGTCTTGTGCTATTTCTCTAGCAGCTTTGTGAATTCAACTAGATTCTAAGTTATCTGAAGGTAGGAACCAAACATTTCAATAGTGTTTTTTGATGGGCCACTAGTCCTGTGCAGGTCTGAGGACCCAGAAGGCAGTAAGTAAATAACCATTTTGGACTGGTTTGGGTGGACACAGGTTTTGGACAGAAAGGACCATGTGGATTGAAATGGCATTTTTCAAGTGGGGCTTGAAGACCTGCAGTGGTTACAGGGTCTGTGCCAAGCACCTCATGATGGTGGGAACTGCAGAACAACATGATGAAACGCCACTGACCACTGTCCTGGGCTTCTCCCTAGGGCCAAACATGGAAGCTGCTTGCGTGCTGCCTGGGGAATCTGGTCCTATGGAAAGCTGAACATCTGTCTGGCTCCGCTTGTGGTGCAAACCTCTTCTTCTTGGCTAAGAGAAAGAGTGGGGGCTGCATCGCGTTTGAGCATGATTCAGTTGTAAAATCTGAAAATCACTGGTCTGAATTTCATACACTCCCTAACACTTGGTAAGAAAACTGAGGTGAACACTTTGGTTGCAAGTACATATCCCATGGAGAAAGAGATGATGATGAGAGAGAGAGACAGAGAGAGAAAGAGAGAGCGAGAGAGGGAGAGAGAGAAAGAGAGAGAGAGAAAAGGAAATGAAGAAAGGGGAAATAAAAGGATAAAAGGAAAGACAAAAGGAAGGAAGGCAAGAAGAAAACAGTTTAAAAGAAAAGTGACAAGGAACTTTTGCAGACACTATCTCTGAGAACAGCTGTGAAGAGTTTCGGAGGCCTTGGGCTGTGTTCTTACAGTGCTTTCTCAGTTTTGGGGGCCCGGGAAACTGGCAAGACCAAAAGTCAGAAAGAGATCCAGCTCTGTTGTATGAATTGTGTACTTAGACTAACTGCAACCTCTTCAGGCCTCTTCTTGATATGAATTTCAGTTTCCTCCCAACTCTAACATTCCATGTCTTACAAATTATAGAAGCACACATTCAGAAAAGGGACAGAAGGGATTTGTTGGTAGTGGTTTTGTTATAAACCTACCCAGCTGTTCTGTTTTCCACTTGCCTGTGTTTCTGCCCTTTGCCCCCAATTGTGGCTGTCAGAAGATGTTCTCACAGCTCCGCACAGAAAATGGACCCTGCCACCATGAAAATGGTAGTGATTACAATTCCTCTTGCTCACTTAAAATCAAGGTTAAGGGGTTATCCTAAAATTTTCAGTTAAATTAACGAAACGACAAGATCTCAAATCCTTTATTTAATGATGTCTAGTTTTGATAGATATTCAACTTCTTATCTAAGTTCCTGAGTATCCATAAGAAATCTGTATGGTAGTTAACTCTTACTAGGTTACAAAAATGTTATCCTGTGATTGTTATCTCTCAGGATTAGGGTAAACCAACAGTTATAGTGTCATTAAAAAACAACAACAAAACTTATTACTGATATATATATATAATGCATACAGGAAAGGTATAACATGAATTAAGTACATTTATCATAAATATACAGTTGTGTATTTTACATATGTACACACCTATGTAATCACCATCTAGAATAAGATATAGAGTATTCTGGCACTTTAGAACATTTTCTCATGCACCTTTCTAATCATTAACCCCTCTCCCACCCTACCTGCTGAGGACAGCTATTTTGGCTTCTATCATCAATTGGTTTTGTCTGTTCTTAAACTTTATGTAATGGACTCGTGTAATATGCACATTTTAGGTCTGGAGGGAAAATTCCTCAGGCTCACGTCACTGTAACCACTTAGAATGTTTTACTGTCTGGTCCAGGGATTCCCAACCCCATGCCCACGGGCACCATGGCGCCCTTGGCCCAATTTGTGTGCGCCCGCCATTATTTGACGGCATCAGAAGTTTTTCATAAACACTAAGTAAAACTATCATTTATTTTTATACATTTGTTAGAATTTTAAAATATTGTTTGAGTATCTACACAGGTTTATTATATGCATTGGTATGTTTGCGATATCGTATGTATAAGTTGTTCCCCTAGCTTTCGCCTTTGTCCATGTCGCGTCTTGTGTAGCCGCTGCACTCTTTAAACTCTCCTCCCCCCAACCGGGAGATGCCAAGTTGCCATTTTGATGGCGGTTGCTGGACTGATCGGGTCGTGACGGTTAGCTAGGATCACAGTGTTTGGATATATTCGATTTTAAATGAACTAAAAGCGAGGTAGGTAGTCTATTATTATGGTGGCAATTTGATATGATATTGTAGTTCTATATTTTTATTTTTATATTTTTAGTCCTAAAATAAGTGGACCAAATAAGAGAAAACGAACCTATAATTTTAACACAGACTGGGAGGAATCCTATTGTTTCATTAATTTAAAAGGTAAATGCGTTTGCCTGTTGTGTGGCAGTAGTATTGCAGTGCCGAAAAAACATAATGTTGAACGTCACTTTCAGACAAGTCATACCACTTTTGATACGAATTATCCACTTAAATCTGAAG
>PVKE010049259.1:0-11318 GCA_004027555.1 Craseonycteris thonglongyai | reverse complement strand
GGCAGTATTTTACAACACAAAGCTTCCTGATGGATAATACAGTGGTAGGACATAAAGTTTGAAAATGATTCATCTTTCCTGCAAAGGGCAATCAATCCTTTGTTTTGACCAACCATTGCTGGTGCCCCATCGGTAGTTATCGCAGACAACTTATGCAAAGGCATGTTTATCGACCTGGCGTATGTTCTGAAAGTTTTATCAATATCCTCACCTCTCGTCTGTCCTTTCATTGGTCATATTTGCAACAGCTCCTCTTTTACTGTGAAGTTACTAAATACCATTCTCACCATAACTGCCAACTGTGTGGTATCTGATATATCCGTTGATTCATCAAGTTGCAGAGAGAAGCAGTCACATATTTCCAAGTCAGTCTTTAACTGAGTTTGCAAGTCTTTTGAAATTGCGTGTATTCTTCTTGTGACTGTGTTATTTGACAACTGTAGGTCTTGTATCACCGACATAATCTCACGCTTGTTAGAATATTCCTCAAACAAACAGTTGTCAGCAGTCAGAAATGCTTCTTTTAACAATTCACCATCCTGGAAAGGTTTTTTCTTCTTTGCGAGCATGTGAGAAATTTTGAAAGAAGCAATGGTTGCCTTTTTAGATTTTTCCACATGTCTAGAGAAAACAGTCTGTTGAGTAGTTAAACTGAATTTTAGTTGATTTATTTTTTTCTTTCTTACTTCAGATTTAAGTGGATAATTCGTATCAAAAGTGGTCTGACTTGTCTGAAAGTGACGTTCAACATTATGTTTTTTCAGCACTGCAATACTACTGCCACACAACAGGCAAACGCATTTACCTTTTAAATTAATGAAACAATATGATTCCTCCCAGTCTGTGTTAAAATTATAGGTTCGTATTCTCTTATTTGGTCCACTTATTTTAGGACTAAAAAAAAATAAAAATAGTTATAGAACTAAAATATCATATCAAATTGCCACCATAATAATAGATTACCTACCTCGCTTTTAGTTCATTTAAAATCGAATATATCAAAACACTGTGATCCTAGCTAACCTTCTCGACCCGATCAGTCCAGCAACCGCAATCAAAATGGCAACTTGGCGTCTCCCGGTTGGGTGGAGGAGAGTTGAAAGAGTGCAGCGGCTACACAAGACGCGACATGTACAAAGGTGAAAGCTAGGGAAAAACTTATACATACGATATCGCAAACATACCAATGAATATAATAAACCTGTGTAGATGCTCAAACAATATTTTAAAATTCTAACAAATGTATAAAAATAAATTATAGTTTTACTTAGTGTTTATGAAAAACTTCTGATGCAGTCAAATAATGGCGGGCGCACACAAATCGGGCCGTGGGCGCCATGGCTCCCGCGGGCACGGGGTTGGGAATCCCTGCACTATGCTATACACTCAAATCTAACATAAAATAATATTGAACATCAACTTTAATTTCAAAAACACATTTTGTTTTAAAGTGCAAGCTACCATGGAGTGTGGTGGCTGCAGGGGCATCAGTCGGGCTTAGGACCTCATCACTCATCCTCTCAGCTGTTGACAGTGAACAGCCACCCCTCTCCCCAGGAACTGCCCTCAGGTACAGGGGCTACCAGACCCCCGTTTATTCCAGAGACAGCCTAGGTTCAATAGCTGACCAATTGGGGGGTTCAAAGCCCACCACCTTGCTGTAATTCAGAACAAGTCTGAGGGACCTTCCCAGCTCCAGAGCATTCATGGTATCAACGAGACACACTTGCTTCACAGCTCGGCTTCTCCCTCCACTAACCACGTGCCGTTACGGTCTCACAGGTGGTGTTTCTAGGAGCAAATCTGTGTGGAAATCTCCATCGCAGTCAATTTCCCATGGGATCTGTCTTAAAACAACGACTTTGGGCATAGCACTTGCTTTTAGAATTTTCACCTCTGTCATAATATATGGTGATAATTATATCTTCCTGGCAGAGTGTTGTAGGGAGAAGAAACATTGTATAAACAATGCCTAGAACAATGCCTGGTTAATAGGAGGAACTTCAAACTCAACTGTTACTTTTCTTGGAATCAGGTTCTCAAACCCTCAAGAAGATTAGAAAATGTGCCATCATAGTCCTGAGGAGGGCTGTCTGTCCTCTCCCTGACTACCGTAGTCCACATTCAAATGCTTCTTTTATGTACTGTGAAAGTACCCTCCACTTCTCATATCATAATTATACACTACACTATTCTAGATTATAAATGCATATTTAATTTTCTCCCACCATTCTATCCTGTAAGCTCTATGATTGTCTTCTTCATGATGGTATCTCCAGGGACTAGCACATTTTAGGTACTCCATAAATATTTATTGAATTGAACTAAATTGAGTTGAATTGATACCTGCCTGAGTTGATGGACCAAGGCTGGGCTTAGTTTGGTTTTCTCTGGGAATTATAGACCTGAGTGACCTTTATAAGAAATTTGGTCTTTTCCTATGAGACCCTCAGAAAACTCTCCATCCACCAATCCATTCATCTATCCATTAACTCAAAAATTATTTATAGGGGGAACTGGGATGGCTCAGCTAGTTAAGCACTAACTTCGCAGCCCTAGGGTCAGAGGATCGAATCCTGGCCCCAACCCATGTGGAGCCACTGCTGAACTGGGGTGGTCCCCCGCCCACCTGTTTGGAATGAAACTGTCAAAAACTGATGACCTACAACTGTGGAGACCACTCTGGGCCCTCCCCCTTCTCTCAGTCTCTGTCTCTTTCTGTCTCTCTCTCTCTCTCTGTCAAAAATAATAAAATAAATCTTTTAAAAAATTATATATAGAGTACCACTCTGTGTCAGGCATTAGAAACAGAAGGGTGAACAAGATCTGATGGCCAAGCAGTGAGATAGACAGTGAACAATAAACAGACAAAATAATTAAGCAACCATGAAATCTGCTGTGGGAAAAAAGGAGAGAGGGAGAGAAGGGTAGAGGGACCTTATTTAGACAAGAGAGATTGGAGACTTCTCTGCAGAGAGGAAATTTAAGATGAGACCTAAAAAGATGTGTAGAAGCCAGTTGTGGGAATGGTAGGAAAGTTTCAAACCAAGGAGATTCTGAAAGGGGAAAAGAGGTTGACATATTGAGGAAAAGCAAGAAAACCAGCGTGACTAGACTAAGGCCACTCATTCACACTGTAGAGAAGGAGTATGAGGGAGGGAGTATGAGGGAGGGAGGGAGAGGGGTGGGGGACAGTTTATACAGAGCCTTGGGCTCTGTATTTCACATAGAGCAGTACATAGTTTAAGTATCATTCTTTTTTATTTATTTATTTTTAAAATATATTTATATTATTTATTTATTTATTTTGACAGAGAGAGAGAGAGAGAGAAATACAGAGACAGAGACAGAGAGCGAACTGAACTGGGGGAGCTCCCAGTTCAGCACATGGTTCCACATGGGCCAGGGCCGGGATTCGATCCCTGGTCCCCGGTGCTGCAAAGTGAGCACTTAACCCACTGAGCCATCCAGGCTTCCCCTCATTCTTTTTTAAATATTTTATGTATGTATGTATTTATTTATTTACTTATTTTTGACAGAGAGAGAGAGAGAGAGAGAGAGAGAGAGAGAGAGATACAGAGATAGAGAGAGATTGAACTGAACTGGGGGATTTGATCCCTGGTCCCTGGTACTACAAAGTGAGTGCTTAACCCACTGAGCCATCCCAGCTTCCCCCCAGTATCATTCTTGGTACTATCTAAGAGAATGGATTGAGGATCAAATATGTGGTGATGGAAAGAGAACTGACTCTGGGTGGTGAGCACACAGTGCAACACATAGATGATGTATTACAGAATTGTACACCTGGAATGTATGTAATTTTTACCAACCAATGTCACCCTAATAAATTTAACAATTAAAATAATAATCAAGAATTAGAAAAAAAGAGAGAGGGTGAATGGATTGTAGGGGAGCAAGTATGTGGGTAGGGGGAACTAGTTAAAGGTTGTTGGTGACAGTGGAATGGAGAAAAGTAAGTCTCTTCCAGAGAGACTTTGCAGGGACCCATGATAAGACCTACCGAAGTGGGAGGTGAGGGAAAATGGAATCAAGAATGGTTCTCAGGTTAGAGGCTTGATCCACTAAATGAAGGGTGATGCCAGGTACAGAAATGAGAAAGATGGAGGGAGGAGGGCAGGATTTTTGGAGGGAACCAAGAGTTCCCTTTAGGAAATGCAAAGCTTTGGAAACTGAACAGCCTGCCCTGGGATAACCAGCTGCAGTCCTTGCCTAGACTCTATTGGGATTGCCTGAAGTTCTGGGGGCCCCCGAGAGCCTGTGGGAAGACAGGGCCTGCCATGCTGAGGGGAGAGTCTCCAGGGGGAAAGAGAACAAGGCATAAAGCTGCACTTGCCTCCAGCAAAGATCCACATCCAATGTTCTTGGAAGCTCAAGTGCATGAGCAGGAATGTTTGCAGCCCATGACCAGAAGGCGCGGCGTTCTCCAATCAGTGAAACAGCTCTCGCTGAGCTTACGACATGCTGCTCTTGATCCCATGAAGAAGTGTCCCTTCATCCCACATGAAACTGGAATGGAAACCAGATTCAAAAGCAAGCACTGGCCCGCCAGCTGGGTGCCGTTCAGACATCTGCTGGCAATCAGAGGCCTCCTCTTGCCTTTGGTCCCATTCACAACTGGCTTCATGCTAAGAAAAGCACATTTCTTTGTTACCACTGGTCTGTCAAATCCACAAAGTGTGCTTTTGGGACTCACTGGGCTTCTGGGGGTCTAAGATGGACAAGGAGGGTGGCCAGGAGCCTTGTTTTCTAGCCCAAGCCCAGGGGGAAGGGAGAGCACGGAGCCTACAGGCCACTTTTTTCAAACAAGTGTCAGGACCAACTCAAATCCTAATGCCCTTGTGAGTGCCACAGAAATCCTGTCACTGGTCAGCCTGGGTCACAGAGTTCTTATTACTCAGCTCTGGGCCTTTCTTTTCGCTGCTGTGACTTGGCCAGTTCTCAGTTAAGCCCAACAGTGCAGTCTCTATGCATCAAAGACAAATGAAACCTATTTACTTTCGTGCCGGTGAGATTGTTTTAAAGCACTACCCACCACCACCATTCCCCTCTGTGATTGGGCTATTCTTGTTAGCTCTAAGAGAATGAACACACAGACAGTGGCCAGACCGTACAGAAATAGAACTCTGACCCACAACCTGCAGCAACCTGCCTATGAAACCAACCCTCTTATCCACAATAAATGGCCCAGGAAGCTGCTGCCATAAGTCAGGCGTGTAGGAAGCTAGATGGCTATCTCTAGTGACAACCAGGAAGCTATGTAATAACTTCTCTAAGAATCAGCCTGAGATGGTCAGGACTTGATTAACTAATAACTTCCAGCTCCCCTGATTTTGGAGAATGCGTTCAACAGGACTAACCAGAGAAAGCCAAATATGCAGCCCTCACCATCATATAGGAGTCCCCTAGTTAGCCTTCCTCCGCTCCCCACTGCCACCAGCCTCGCATCAGGAACCACATGGAGCCTGTCCTTTCCTCACCATAAAGCGTTCTCATCCCTCTGCCTGCCTCTGAGTGTCGCCAAAATGCTAGTGACAGTGGCTGACTACCTTGCTATCGCTGGCTCTGAACAAAGCCTTTGCTTTCTCATTTGGTTGGTCTTTGTTATTTCCACATCCATTTATTGACTTTTCTTTATGAATTCCCAAAAAGAATTCAATAGTGCATTTGGGCAACCATATTGAGCCCCACTATCATGGTTAGGTACAAATTAACCTGCTATAACAAAGAGACCTCTAAATATAACAGATTATTTCCGTCCCAAATACCTGTTGGCAGTAGAGGGTAGTTGGGGGTTTGTAGGCAACTCTGTTTCTTGAGGTCACTCAGAGCCCAGATTCCCTTTTGCATGTTGCTCTACTGTTCCATGGCGTGTACCAGGAACAAGCTGACTCAGCCTTACCTGGTCTGTGTACTGGCCACAGGGAGGAAGGAAAGCTCCCTTTTCTGGGATGTGATCTGGAATCATATGCATCACTGTCTCTTATGAGTGTCCAGAACTTCCGCAGCCATGTGGCCACACCTAGCTGTCAAGGAGGCTGGGAAATATAGCCTCTACATGTGCACCTAGTGCTTGTAGACTAGGAGAAAGTGGGTATTGGAAGACAATCGACAGACTCACTAACATTATACTGAATGCTAAGGGATACAAAATATGCATAGCTTCAAAGGCTAACTGATGATGAGTCATGTATAGGACAAAGAGTGGATCTTCTAGCCAGGAATTTAAGACCTGCCGTACTCTGGTTCTTACGTCTTTCTCAAAGAAAAAACACTTTCCCTTCCTTCCCTGTGCCCCTGACAAACAGAACAATGCCACACCTTGCCAAGGAACTGCTTCCAAATTCAAATTTATGTCATCAAATTGTGTAAAGACTTTGTGAATCTTGCCCCTGAATGCTGGTGAGGGTGAGTAGAGGGTGGTACAGCCCCCACTATTGGTGGAGTGTGTCCCTACCATTGCACTATTGCACTGTGTTGTCCTCAACTCTGTTTGTCTGCTCTGTTACCCAACAGTGAATTCAGTCAGGAACCAAGTCTGTCTTCTCCATCATTATATTCCCAGCACCTAGCCAGGCCAAGCACGGAGTTTGTGTTGGACAAGCAGACTGGGGTCACAGCCCTTATTGCTTAGGTCTCTTCATCTGAGTCAAGCCCCCGTTCCCCATGGAATACAGACAGCTCTTTCCTGACCCGACTACTCACCTGCTGGCTTCCCCTCTGAGCACACACAGGCACATTGGAGGAATAACAGAGAGAGTTTTAAGCTCATACTATCATTGTGATGGTTACTTTTTGTGACAATTTGGGCTAAGGAAGGCCCAGCGAGCTGGTAAACATTTTTTTCTGGTTGTGTCTGTAAGGGGATTTCTGGAGGAAATTAACATTTGACTGAGTAGACTGAGTATAGAAGATCCAATGCCAGTGGGCATCATCCAATACCTTGAGGGCCTCAGTAGAACAAAAAGGCAGAAGAAGGGGGACTTTGCTCTCTGCTTAACCCAGAACATACATCTCCTCCTGCCCCTGGACATCGGTGCCCCTGGTTCTCAGGCTTTTGGACTCAGACTGGATTAAACCACCAGCTTTCCTGGCTCTCCAGCTTGCAGACAGCAAATCAAGGGTCTTCTTAGCCTCTATAATTGCATAAGCCAATTCCTGTAAGTCTCATCTACTATATATATAATCTGTCTATATCTATATATCATCTATGTCTAGATCCATACCTATATATCATCTATTTCTATATATCTATATATCATCTATGTCTAGATCTATATCTATTTATCATCTATTTCTATATATCTATATAGCATCTATGTCTGGATCCATATGTGTATATCATCTATATCTATCTCCTATGGGTTCTCTCTGGAGAACCCTGACAAATACAGTCATAAACTAACACAAAAAGCACAGTTTCAGAAAAGCTGCTGGGGCCCCATTCTTAGATTAAAGAATGAGGAATACCTCTTCCCTGTAGAAATGGGACAGTTCTGAGGCCCATGTGGTCTGGCCACTGGTGTGTGACTTTGACCTTGCTCTTCTGTCTCCTAGGACAGTGTGTTCTATAGCTCATGTTCACCTGGCACATTCTAATCCCTGCTCTTTGCACTGTGATCATGAATTAGTAGCCATTCTGGGGATAAAATAGGTTCTGGTGTCCCCCCAACCTCTGCCCCATTTCCCCCCACAGAACCTCAGGCCCAACCATCTCAGGTCTGCGGGTAGATGTCCTGAGCAGTTTAAAATCTCTTCAAATTAGTGAATCGTTTATTCAACATCTATTTAGAGAAGAGGCTGAATTAGAGCACCCTGTGGCAGAAGCGGTAATAGGGAGGCTTCCTGGTAGCAGCATTCTGCTTCTACTCTATTGGTCTAAGCAGTTCAGCTCTGACCCCAACTTGCATCCTCTGTATGACTTTTTCTTGAGCAAGCACCATAGCAGTCTCAACATTTCTCCTTGAGCAGCTCATGAAAGGATTCCTTCCAATTCTCTTCCTGGAATGAGTTCTGATAACTACAATTCTTTTTTCCACCTTGTCCCATTTTCAGGAATGTTTTAGCATTTCTTATAAAGTGTTGCCCTCCCCACAACCCAGATTTCATCTCCAGCAGCTCAGCAACCACTGCCGCTGACCTGCAGGCAGCACAGCCTCCTCCCAGCAGCACCAGCCAGCTCAGGGGGCTCTGTCTTGCCCGTTCCCAGCCCCGAGGCCCGCACGTGCAATTGTCTACCTCCCATGATGCGCCCGCTCCCTTGGGATACTGTTGGGAAAACAGCATCTACGAGTCACCTGCATTCCATGCCTCCTGGCCTCCAAAGAAGCACATGAGGGTTTTAAAATAAGACAAACTAGGCTTGAGTGGGAGTGGGAAGACAGCAGTTATGATCTCTTAATTCAAGGTTGCTAGTAAAAAAGACTTGAACTATTTCCATTTTTAAACAAAGTGAACATTTGATGTTAATTCTGACCTAAAAAAAAAAAAAGAAAGAAAAGAGATGTTTTTTCCTATGATTTCAACCCCCAAATTGGGTTAAAGGAAGCCTTCCGAGGTGCTGGGACAGGACTGCTCGTTCTGATTCACATTGGACTCCAACTGCTCACTGCTTGCCCGACCCAGGTGCAATGCCTTGCTTTCCACAGGCAAACCAAATGCAGACTTCCTCCAGCTGGAATGTAGCGCAGCTCCCCCAAGCTTTAGTCACTTTGTCTCAGTAATTTGGGGTGGAAGTTATTTAGTGGGTTTCTTTACATTTAAATAATCACATTTTCACGTTTTAACAGCTGCACACACCAAAGAGAGTCCCAATCTATTCCAATTATGTTGCCATTAGCATTTTCAGGTTCTTCCACTTGCTAATAAGAACTGGAGCTGTGGGTTGAGGTAATCCCTTCAGAAGCTAAATTACTGTGTGTCTGTATGCAACAAGCATTCGGGATTAGGGCTACACTATCCTGACAGAATGGAAGCATAAAAATGATGAATAGAAGTTGCATGCTTTGCCACCGCAGAAAATAATTTTGGCTTATCCTCTCCAAGTTTTACATTCTTTTGAATCGTTGAATTTTAAAAGCAAAGGCCAAAATGGTAGAGGATTTTTTTTTTAATACCATAAATACTGCTCTGTGAGTCATCGTGCCTGTAGGAGCAGAAAGAAGAGGCGTGGGGAGATGGATAAGAGCAAACTGGGGAGTAGGTGGGAGAAAAGGGGGACCGTGTGGGCTGCTTTAGACTTTCAGGCAAGCACCTGGGTGGGGTGCATCTCCACCACCCTGATTCTTTGTCACAGAGTGGGGTTTTCAGCATTTC
Source organism: Craseonycteris thonglongyai (assembly GCA_004027555.1). Lineage (NCBI taxonomy): Eukaryota > Metazoa > Chordata > Mammalia > Chiroptera > Craseonycteridae > Craseonycteris > Craseonycteris thonglongyai. Next base: position 1,985 of record PVKE010049259.1, on the reverse strand, counting down.
CCCTGGCCTGTGCCCCTCACCTCCTCTTCTACCACCACACAGAACAGATGTCCTTTGGACTGAGGGTTACGCTGTCTTCTGGATTTTGCAGGAGCCCATGAAATAACGTACCTCTCAACACTTGTCCTGCAGGAATATGCACCTGGCGGTGAGGGAAGGTAGCAGGGGCCCATCATAACAAAAATTTGACAAGTCTAAAGTGAAATGGGAAATATAAGGATAGCTTAACATATACAGTTATCATTATAATAATATATATGATAGTGTGAAATTACCAACTCATTTGGGAGGAAAGGCCAGTCATTATACCGAGATGCTTTTGTCACTTATTTGGGGTCAACAAGTCCTGTTATTGCAAAGGTATGACCGAGATGGAAAAGTTTTGAGTTTGATTTTTGGTTCCTCTGTCATTTGGCAAAATTAGACTGCCCTATGTAGGTCTCCCACACCCCACCCCCTTACTTCTTTTTTAAAGTCTACTAATTTGGGAACTTACATTTCTGGGAAACCACTGTCCTCAAGCTTCCTGTCTCAATGGGCTCAGGCTTGAGCCGGGCAGTGGACACCAGCGCCCGGGGGCCCTTTCAGCTTATTTGGAGGGTGTGCCTCCCACTGCCTTCAGGCTCAGTCCATGGAGTTCAAGGCCAGGCCCAGCTGCATGTGGGGTAGAGCTTGTTGCCCCTTACCAATGTTTTACTTCTTTCGCTCCGTGTGAATCTCTTCTTATGCGTCATCTCTAACCCTTCCAAGATCTCCTAAGCTAGAGACAGCATTTTGAAGTCAGGGGGATCCCTCTGACATAGGGTACTTGTCAGGTGCCAGGCATTGGGAACCCCTGCCCTGGGGACTGGGCAAAGTGTGCTGATGGGGAGAGCTGCTCTTCCGCCCCCTTGCTCTCCATAGTGGCCTCTCCCAGGCACTTACACTAGGCTGACCAGAGGTACCATTTTAAACAGAACAGAAAACAATAGTACTGTTCCATTGCTAATAGTAAGTCCGCTTATCTTATTGACACCCTGAATTTAGCCCAGTGCGACGAGGCTGACCATACGTGCCACTTGAAATGAGACAGTAACGTTGTTTTCTGTCCTGTTTGAAATGGTACATCTGGTCAGTCTAACTTACACTGTCCACTCTGCACACAGCAACACCTGAAGGGATTGGTCTGGCCTCTAGCCGGTCACTGTGGAATGGCTGGCAGGGTGGCCCTGGCCGCTCTGAGGGTGAACAGGACTGTCTCAATGATCATGTCCTCGAAAGAGCTCTTTATCAACCCTAAACGTATATTTAGCTTTCACCACATCATTGTGCATTAGTTCACCAGAAGGCCATGCGCTCTTTCTCTTTTTCCGCCAGTGGGCAGCCATTAGGCATTCTTTGAAACTGGAGTATGCAAAAAGACGAACTGAGCTTTGGGGAGGAGGACAGACCTCAACCATCGAGCCACAGCTGACTGCTCCTGCTGCACACAATATCAGAGAAAAGTATGGATTTAGTTTCTTTTTCGACAGCCATGACAGTGAGGTAAAGTGTATAAGGGGATTGATTGCTTTTATATCTGATCTCTTTGGTGGGCCACCTAAACTATTTTAGAAGTTAAGCTGATACTTGCCCATGGTGTGTATCACAGTGGCCTATGCAGATATACTTAATAATTTTTGTGCTATGTAATCAGTTATCTATTGCCATAGTAATACTGCATAACAAATGAGCATAAGCCTCGGTGGGCATACTACAATAAGCACTTACGTAGCTCAGTCTGCAGGTACGTGAGGTAGGCTGCACTCAGGTGGGCCGTTCTGGTCTCATCTGAGCTTACCCACACAGTTCATCTGGGACTCAGCTGGCTGGTGGCTGATCCAGAATAGCTTTGACTGAAGTCTCTCACCTCTGTTCCCCTAGGTTAAGGTGACCAGACATCCCGCTTTTGGCGGGACAGTCTCAATTTTTTTTTTTTTTTTTTTTTTTTTTTTTAATTTTTTTTT
>PVKE010049258.1:0-11315 GCA_004027555.1 Craseonycteris thonglongyai | reverse complement strand
AGTGGTATGATTCCCAATGTCAACATGGAAGTTATTTATTTTAGTCTTTTTCTTTAAGTATTAGCTCTGAAACTATAGTTAAGAGACAATAGAGAGATGGAAATGATTCAGAGACTGAGAGAGATGGCAGCTTTAGGAAAGATAGGTGGTGAGAAGTTGCAGTAGAGAATACATGTAGTTCTTAGCTACTAACACAGTTGAGGTAAGGAAATCATGTGGCTGTCTTCCTAAGCCTTGGAAATGGAACACACAGAGATATTTCTATACTTTCTAGGTAGGCCATTGTGTGACTAAGAAGGGTAGGGAACACAAACAGCCCTTGGTATGAATGAGTAGATGCACAGAGCCCAGAACAATGCTGTAGACCATCTCAGAGGATTTGTGGAGACATATCAAACATTTTTGCAGCTCCAGTTAAGAATAATTATGAAAGTAGGATGATGCCCAAAGAAGTAAGTTATGAATAAAGTGTCCTCACACCTGTCTTAACACTTTCTTTATGACCTGGGGAAAAAGAATGAGAAAATTGGGTGAGAGAGGTAAAGGGATTAAGAAGTACAATTTGGCACTTACAACAGTCATGGGGAGGTAAAATACAGCATAACAAATATAGTCAATAATATTATAATAACTATTCATGCTGTCATGGTATCAGATAAATACTATATTTATCAGGAGTATCACTTCATAAATTATATAAATGCATAACCACTACACTGCATACCCTAAACTTATACAAAATAATATAGACTGTCAACTATAGTTAAAAAAATAGTCAAGGGCATATATAATACAACATTAGGAACATAGTCAATAATATTGTAATAACTATGTACAGTGTCAGATGAGTACTAGATATATAAATGTCTAACTAATATGTTGTTTTGTACATCTGAAACTGACAAAATTGCTAAGAATCCTAAATTAGCATAGTATAAACCTCAAATTCCTGAGTTTGTTTAGAATTGACTAAGATTTTGTTTTCTGCCTTTTGGCATAAGATAGCTGCTAAGTAGAGATCCAGCAAATATTACCTGAGCCTCACCCAGCCGTGTTTATTTATGAGGGTATGTCAGTGAACAAAACAAATAAGAATTCTTTTTTCAGTAAAATTAATATATAGAAATATAGAGTACATAAAAACATAGACATTGATTAAGAAATTTATACATATCTCTATTTAGAGAAATATTGAGTGGTTGTGGTTTAGTTATTAAACAAAATATAGAATAAATTATATTTATTTGTATATAAATATTATAGTTATATAATTTCTTCCATTTTGTAATATTAAAATGTACTAAGTAGTTAAATCACATGTAAGTATCAACAGGATTTTTGTTTGCTTGTTTGTTTTTGTTTTTGTTTAATTTATTGGGGTGACATTGGTCAGTAAAATTACATAGGTTCCAGGTGTACAATTATACATTACATCATCTATGTGTTGCATTGTGTACTCAACAACCAGTGTCAGTTATGCCTCCATCACCATATATTTGACTCCCTCAACCTTCCTCCACCCCCTTACACTCTGGTAACCACTTTATTGTCTATGTCCATGAGTTTTTGTTTCTTCCCAACATGATTTCAAATGCTATTGAATTATGATGAAATGCGTGCATTGTGGTTAGGGCAGTGACCTGTGTGACATATATCCAAATGGCAGGCAGGATTTAGGTAGGCAAATAGGGGATGAGCAGAGTCTGTTCACAAAGTGGATACAGAGAGCAAGATTTAAAAAAAAAAAAATTCAAAGCTTATACTTGTGATTTGACTGGAGTGGGGATTCATGAAGAAAATTAGCATGAATGAAAGAGTTCGGAGGCCATTTGAAAAGATCTGAATGTGAGTTGATGGATATATATATATATATATATATATATATATATATATCCATCTCTTTCTGAAGGATTTACTGAAATCACTAAATTAATTGTACCATTAACAAGAGGCATATTTTAATGAAATTCTTTATTTTTCCGTCATATACAATTACATTAGCAAACTACACTAAAATTATTTTTCTCCTGTTTCTAAATGAACATAATGTCTTAAAACCACAGTTTTATACAGCCTAATTCTATGGGTAGAGGCCTATAGAAAAACTATATTAGCTTATTAAATTGATCATTTCCCATATTCTAGCCTATATGATGTACAACTTTAATGTATATCTTGTATAATATAGCAGTTTAAGTATAAATCAAAATATAAATGCTATTTAAATATAGCTGAGGATTTATTTTAATAGATAACTGTGTAATTGGTGAAAGGCACAATTATGCTTTAGGAAGTATGATAAAAGTTTTAGGACTAAATCAACCCAGATTTCTCAATTTCTTTTGAACCATTTATATCTTATTTTTCTTATCTCTATAATGTAAGATGATAATGTCTGTTTCATTATATTGTTTGCAGTACTAAACATTAAAACACATCTATTTTTCTTAGCTCAAATATTTCTCTCCTTGTGACTTACATGTCATTAAATAGTGCTTTGATATGCCAAACACTCAAGGTCAATTTTTAAAATAGTTACTCATGCTGGAAGGCAGGAAGTCGATTTAAATGGCTTCTAGATCATATGATTTCAGTTTAAAATATTGTAAAATAGTTACATTAAAATGTATGACTCCCATTTTACTTCCATCATATATTTTTTCTTTTGCCCCAAGGTATTCCAATGAACTATTATTCACATATGAAGGCAATTCTAGGAAACATGGGCAAACTTAGAAAGTTGTTTTCCACATTTGAAAGATAATAGGAAGCAATACTTGCCCTTTAATAAATTATTCTTTGGGACTTTAGAATTTTACTCTTATGGGAATGACTTTTCTGATTTTGTATTGCCACCTAAAGAAGAAAGATTTAAATGTCTTTGGTCTGTCTGTGAAAAAGAAAATTAAAATATAGTTTTACTTAAAATAATAACTACAGAAATATATTGAATTGTAGCTATAAAGAAAGAACTCTAATGTTATTACTTCTATTAGGATAAAAAATGGAACTGAACACCTGGAAACAATGTAACTGTTATCAACCGATGTCACCCCAATAAATTTAACAAAAAAATAATTTAAAAAGGAATGGAACTGAAATATTTCATATATTACACATGGTCATTCAAGTGTCTATATTAGTAGAAAAAAGCAGTAAAACGAATTTCCTAACCTATCACCTATTGGTCTATTTATTTCATATGGAAAAAAATAGGTGTGTGTAATTAACAGCTGGTGGATCAAATTATTCAAGTGTTAAAAATATAGGAAAATTCATAATTTCTAAAAAAATGCATTATTAAAAACTTAATTGTCTTTACTTGCATTTATCACAAATACATGCATTCATTGAAGGCAGTATTGGCTTGCTTTCTTCTTTTTTTTAACTGGTATATTTATTTGGATAACATTGGTTAGTAAAAATTATATAGATTCCAGGTGTACAACTCTATAGTACTTCGTCTATGTGTTACAGTATGTGTTTGCCACCCAGAGTCAGCTTTCTTTCCATCACCATATATTTAGCTCTCCCTCCCACCTCTCCAATGGCTTTCTCTTGTCAATAAAATAAAGTGATAAATGGCTGATTTTACACACATCTTCAATTCAAGTAAGCAATAGTCTTAATGACCTTAAAATAAAAAGTCACTTTTATAATTATTATAATTTCTGAAATCAGAAGTTGTAACACAATTTTCTTCTCTGAAATTAGAAGTTGTAACAGAATTTTTTCTCAATATTACTAAGTAATATTGTAATTAAACTAACATTGATGAATAAATGTAATAATCTTCACAAAATATAATATGAATCATACAGTCCTCAGTGTTGAACTCTACAGACATACTTGTTTTTGCTTTTGTATTTTAGTTGCTTTTTTTAATGAAAATACTCTACATTTCTCTCTAGATTCAGTCTCCACACACAGCAGCTATTAAAATCACTCAGTCTCCTGCTTCATATTCTTCGATGGCGTGCTATCACACTCAAAATGAAATCTGTACTTCCTATTATTACTTCTAAAGTCACATCTAATCTGCCCCTGACTCTCTTTATAACCTGATTTCTTTCTATTCTCTAAGTTCTAGCCATGTTGACCCTTCTCATCTTCTTTGAACACATCAATCTTTTCCTGTCATTCAGTCTTTGCACTTGGCACTCTTTCTTTCAAGAACAAATCTCCCCCCAAATTTTGTGTGACTGACTGTGCTGCATTATTTAGGTCCAATTCAAATATCTTACTTACCTCCAGAACCAAAACAAACTGGATACTACACCTCCCAGTCACTAACATGCCTCTAATTTTATTTTTGCTTTGTACTTGTCCTTACCTGAAATTAACTAATTTTTAAAATTTGTCTACTTGGTTCCCCACTAGGTTGTAAATTTTATGAGAACAGGCATCTCTTTCTCCAACCTACAAAAGGCAGATAATTTCTCAATTCATAACATAAATTAGTACATGAAAACCAATCATGATCTATTATTTTTCTTTAGCCTAGAGCTGAAGAAAAGACATCAACAAAATGGCCATTTTGACTGAAGGATAAATTAGTTAAATGAAAACATTAGCTTTATTCACTTTTAATATGATTTTTGTTAGGCTTTATTTATCAATTCAATCAAAGTCATCAATTAGTTGCATGTGTTGTCTTAGGGCGCTATGTGAAAAAAGTAGAAGTAATAGAAAAATTAAATAAATTCAGCTATTCTTAACCTAGGTTTCCAAATCTATGTCTCTTTCAGAGAAGAAAAGTGAAGTCTTTCAGGCATGTTACACACATACAGGAATGCAGTCTTTCAGTTGCCCTGTGTCTGTGCTATTTTCCTTTTATTATGCTGTGTGGCTCCTCAGATTGCATTGTCCTGCACACAGGTCTGCAATTCTTCCTGCCTCTGCTACTTTTCCTGCCTGTGCTGAAGTTACCATCTTCTGTCACTGCTGCTGCCAAGTCATTTATTGCCAGCAAAGCAGACACAGACTGGTCTTTGCCAATTCACAGTTTTACATGTCTAAATCATCACTACCATGTCCTCTAAAATTCTATAAGGGTCAAAGCATGATGCCTTCTCCACCGAAAAAGGGAGAAAACCCTCTCCCTGTCCTTGGAGTGTTGCTCTGTTACCTAAGCTCCCCAGAGGAGCTGCTTGGACTCTCAGATTCTCAGTTTTCTTTATTTGGTTTACTTTTGATGTTATAATGGTGTGCATTTTATTTATTTATTTATTTATTTATTTATTTATTGACGAGAGAGAGAGAGAGAGAGAGAGAGAGAGAGAGAGAGAGAGAGAGAGAACTGAACTGGGGGCACTCCCCAGTTCAGCATATGGGTCCGCATGAGCCGGGGCCGGGATTCGATCCTTGGTCCCCAGTGCTGCAAAGTGAGCACTTAACCCACTGAGCCATCCCGGCTTCTCCAAGGTGTGCATGTTTTAACTTGTTAGTTCTTTTAGATTTTGCTGATAATCAATGTCTTTGAAGAATTCGGCCAACAATCCCTACAGGCTGTTCCAGATTGCGCAGTAACTTGATGGTGGTAGACGATGTAGTCAGAATCCTGTCTGTCTCTGAGATATTGTTTTAAGCTGAGTTTGCTTGTTTGTTCTTCTTCCTTTGACCCTCAGCCAATTAGACGCCAGACAGTCCTATCCATCCCAGAGCACTGATATCAGCAGTTCTTTAAACCAAGACAATTATGAATCAAGATAAAGATTGTATGGTTTCAAATTAAGATTCCTGCTAGATAAACATGGCTTAGTAAGTTAGAAAGATCCTGTAGTTTTGACTCACTGAAAACTATGTAAACATCTTTGTTATATGTCAACATTTATAAATATCTTTATTTATACAAGGGCCCATCCTTATTGCTGTTTGCAGAAAAATATTCCGTCAGAGAACAAGTTAGTAAAGTAATTAAGACTGTTTTAGTACCATAAAGAAAATATACAGAGTATATTGTAGTTTCATTCTGCTTTAAATTGAATCTTATTTAAAAGTGCGGGTAGAGAAGTTCTTTTTAATAGTAAAGGTACCTTGGGTTGTCCTTACAGCTTACTATTCACAAGAACTTGAAAAAATATTTTTTAAGTTCACTCATATTAATATGCTATAACATTTAAAAAAATAAATCACAAGGCCGTTTTGAAACTCAAATAAAAAAAAGAGTTTTAAAAATGTACTATTTTTAAGGAACAATGCCCATGTTAGTTGCTGTCCATCATTATCGTTTGGACCAGAGATTCCAGAGATTTCCTTTTATAAGTGAATTATAATAAACTCACAAAGATTTCTTAGAGTGATGAGGATTCTGGGATTGAGAAGGGTTCAATGGAAAAGAATGCTATATTGATTTGTGTTATCTGACACTGACATTGGAGTAGCAAGGAAGAAAGGTCCTGGCAGTCCTAGTAACTTAAAGAGAATAGTTCATGTTCACAAACAAAACAGATTGTCTTCCACCTAAGAACGTACAGACAGCATAGCAAATTGGAAACACATGACGTGTGCCATGGATCACTTTGGGAAACAGCTGAGTAACTTATAAGAAAATTGGAGTAAGCTCAACTATTAGCAAAAAAATTCAATGAATGATTTTAACATCTCTAAATAATTAGTTCCTTGCAATGTAATTCAGTCCAAGTAATAGCATGATCCAAATTCAGATAGTTTCCCAAAGTTTAATAAATTAACTATCCTGACTATTCAGTTTCAGCAGGATCTTCCCACCTTGTGCCGGTTCTCACGGGGAAAGAAAAAAAAAAAGTATAAAAGAAAAAAATATTGATATTTTCTTATGCAAGAAGTTTTCTTAATATTGATATTCAAATTTAGTTCTAATGAACTCTTTGGTGTCCTACTATGAAACACTCAGTAACTGATATTTTGTGTATCACTAGCAAAGTAGACACATCTCGTTCTCCTTAATGTCTCCCTTTTCTACTTTAGAGCAATACTTCTCAAGTTTAGGAGGAGGGCATGAATTTACACCTCAGGGGATAGTAAACAAAGTCTGGAATTCTTTGGGATTGTAGTAACTGGGGAGATGGTGGGAAGGCAGGGTGCTGCTGGTGTCTAGTTGGTAGAGGCCAGGGAATGCTGCTAAACAATCTGTAATGCACAAAACAGCCCTACAAAACCCAAAATATTTCAGTCCCAAATGCCAACGATATCAAGGTTGAGAAATCCTGTTCAACAAGAATGTTTGCCTAAGAGCAAAATTTCGAGAACATTATTGGACAATGCAAAAAAAAAAAACAAACAAAAAGGACATTTAGGCAGAGTGCCAGTGACATACAACTGGTATTGTTTTAAGATACTGGGACAAAAGTGGTAAACATGATTATCTGTCTGAAATCATCTCCAAATATACTTTCCTATTAAATCTCAGCATGCTGAATATCAGAACTCTGTAATTTTGAATAAGATTCCTTCAATTAGTACAAAGCACTGACAAGTACAATGATAGGCTATTTTCTTTTCCACATTACTACTGAATAGTCTTAACTCTTAATTTTACTATAAGTTTAGATGACAGAAAACCCAAGTATATTTTAATTTATAAACTTGACCCTTGCTTTTTCTCAAACTAGTCCCTGTGTGATATAGTTATGTACTTATTTGCATGTTCAACCTCAGTGAGCTTTCATTTCTGCAGTTAGAAATAAAATGATATAAGCTTATGTAAACATTTCATTCAAATTCTATAAGATATAGAATATAAAAGTCATGAAAAGATTATTTTTTCTCAAATCACTGTGACATAGTAGTTTAAGAAAAATGGTTGTATAAAATCTCTTTTTCTAAGTAAGACTAATAACTTAGTACTCTAATCACTGGGGTCCAAAATAGACGTGACAATATTAAAGTTTACAAGTTTTTATTTTAAAATATTTTTTATTTTATTTTTGTTTAATTTATTGAAGTGACTTTTTAAAATTAACATATACAACTGTATAAAGTAAAAAAAACCCTAAAAATAAAGTTGTTTATTTTGTGATTGATCCTTTTAATTTTGTTTACTTAAAATGAATTCAGAATGAAAATTAATTAATTTTTCTCTCTTTCTCTCCTTTTTTTTTTTAAATTCCTACTCTGTTTTATTAGTTTGGGTTTTTAAAAAATACACATTACTTCTTTATACATCAAGAAAAAAAGTAATAAATTTAATGCCTTTATGTGCCCCCTGTTGTTCCCTTTCTCTTTCAATAAATAATGTCTGGACAAATTGAGTTATTTTTCTGAGAAATCAGTTTAATATTAAATTTTCCATGGGATATTTGTTTAAGATTTTAAACACTAGAGTTTTGAAGCCTTCTGGTGGGTTTTCTGTAACATCGCTACCACTACTTTAAAAAAGTAAAATATGTTGTCAGTGAAGCAATGGTTGTATCTGGAGAGGGAGGAACCCAGAAAATCTTCAAAACAATTCAGAGGTTCATAATTTAAAGTTGGTAGATAGGTAAAAGATCAATGGAGGGACGAAATTACCCTCAGATTTATCACCATATTTGCTAGATCACCTGATTAATTAGGTACATTTTCTATCATTTACATTACTATAGATGACAGTCTTTCTAAACTTTCTGCCACTATATAATCTCTTTTTATCTAGTATCTAATAAGATTCTTCTCATTTACCTTTAAGTCCTCAGTGATAGCAAACTCAGTCTAAGTTTTATGAATAACACATTCAAGGCACTTTAAGTGTTAGTTATTGTAGTAGTTCTTTTGTATTGTATTAGTTCTGTGTAATAAATCATCCCAAAACTTAGAGACTTTAAACAACAAATATGTATTATTACACACTTACTTTAGGTCAGGAATGTAGGAACGCCTTAGCTGAATGGCAGCATTCCAGAATCTCCCATGAAGTTGCTATCAAGATCTTGCCTTGCTGCAATCATCTAAAAGTGAACTGGTGTTGGGTGAAACATGCCCAAGGTGTCTCACCCACATGGCTGTTGGTAAATGCATTCAGATTATTGCTCTGTGGGCTTCTCCATACATTGCCTGAATTTCCTCATGATGTGACAGTTAACTATCCTTAGGGTGAATTACCTAAGAAAGAGACAAAGAGCAAGGCCAAGACAGAAGTCATTGCTTTTATATTCTAATCTGGGATATAACACACCACGGTCTTCCCATGTCCTATTGATCATACAGACCAATCTAGGCAATTTAGGAAGGGATTCCACAAGACAATGAATACCTAAAGTAGGACTATTTGTAGGCCATTTTGTAGGCTAATTATTACAAATTCCTTTGCTGTCTGTTAGTCCCCCTGTCTCTAACCCCAGAAAGCAACCAATTTGCATTTTATCCCTATACAGGCATTAACTAGTTTGGAACTTTTAAACATTTTCTGTAAATGAGAATGTATTCATTTTTGTTTGGCTTCTGTCACTTGGCATAATTCTGAGATTTAACTATGTTGATTAGTTTATCGGTCATTTGTTCCTTTTCAAAAAAATTCAACATTTTATGTACTTACTGACATTTGGATTTTTGTTAGATTTTATATATTATGCACAAAGCTTCTATAAACATCTGTTTCTACATGTTTGTATAGACATATAATTTTGTTTATTTTGGGCAAATGACTGAAAGTGTAATGACCATGTCCTATGTATGGCAGGTGCATAGTTAACTATAAAAAATATATTGGTGTGACATTGTTTAGGAAAATTACAGAGGTTTCAGGCCAGTGTTACAAGAAATGCTAAAAGGACTTCTTTAATAAGAGAGAGAAAAAAAGAGAGAGAGAGAGAAAGTAAGTGAAAGAAAATAAAAAACATGAATAATAATACGGCAATGAATATGTACCTATCAATAATCACTTTAATTGTAAATGGACTAAATGTTTCAATCAAAATACAGCGTAGATGAACAGATAATAAAGTAAAACCCAGGCTTATGTTGTCTACAAGGGACTCACTTCAGAACGAAAGACACACATAGACTGAAAGTAAAGGAAGGGAAAAGGATATCTCATAGGAATGAAAATGAGAAAAAGGCTGGGGTAGAAATACTTATATCATGCATAGTTAACTTTTTAAATAAGTACCAAACTTTTCCAAAATGTGCCATTTTACAGAGATATGTGAGAGGGACAATTATTTTACATCCTAGCCAACATACAGTATTTCTATGCTTCTTAATTTTACTCATTTTAATGTCTATATAATGATATCATGTTATGGTTTACATTTGCATTTCCCTGATGATTAATTATGTGAACATCTTTTCATTTGCTTAATTGCTCTCTCTCTCTCTCTTTCTCTCTCTCTCTCTCTCTCTCTCTATATATATATATATATATAAAAGGATTTGCTATTGAAATTTTTTATATTATCAAAATTTTATAAATTATGGATAAAAGTTCTTTGTTGGAATACAGCATTGTGAATATTATCTGCCATTCTGTACCTTGCTTTTTATTTTCTTAATGATGTCTTTTTCAAGAGAAATACTTCACATTTTAATAAAGGCCAAATTTTTAATATTTTATTTTATAATTATTTTTGGATAAATCCTTTCTTACTCCAAGACTGCGAAGATTTTCTCATCAGTTTTCTTCTCAAAGTTTTATAGTTTTAACATTTACATTTAGGTTTAATTTCTTTCTAAAGTGGAGTTTGTATGTTATGAATTAAGGGTTGACTTTCTTTTTATACAGATATCTATCTAGTTGTTCTCTCAAAATTTCTTGAAATTGTGTGCTGAAAATAGGTTGCCTTGAAGACTTGATTGAAAATCTTCTGACTATATTTTTATTTCTGTATTCAATATTATTCAATTGAGTCATATGTTCTTTGTTATGCTATACCACACAACTTTGATTATTGTAGTTCTATATTATTTTTAATTTAATTAGTGTATATCATCAAACTTCATATTCTTATATAAAATTGCTTTGACTTTTTTTAGTCTTTTTTTTTTTTAATCTCAGTATAAATGTCATAATACTTCCAGAAAGCTTGTTGGAATTCTAGGGGTAGTTTCTTTCAATCTATGATCTGTTAGGAGAGAATTAGTATTTAAATAATATGTGTTTTCTCCCTAATGAACATAGTATCTCTCTTCATTTATATAGATCTTTAATTTATTTCAGTAATGTTTTCCAGATTTTAATGCAGATATCTTGCAAATCTTTTTCTAAATTTTAGGGGTTTCTACACTATTTCAAATGAAGCTTTTTTTTATATCTTACTAATTAGCTGTTTGCTGTTCATATATAAAATACAATGATATTGTATTAGTCAGAGTTCTCCAGAGAAACAGACACAGTTGTACATATGTCTACATATAGTTTT
>PVKE010049257.1:0-11319 GCA_004027555.1 Craseonycteris thonglongyai | reverse complement strand
TTTTTCTTTTTTTTAGGTACAGAGCTACTACAGGGTTAGAACTGTTTCTGATGGAAGTGCTTTGCACATAGGAGGAGACAGCAGTTTGAGGGTCCTGATTGACTCAGCTGTGTCATTCAGCTTTTACTCTCCCTGTCCCCCGGCCTATAGTGGCGAACCTGTGGCACACGTGCCCAAAGTGGCACGTGGAGCAATTATTTTGGCACGTGGAGCTGTGAATACCATTTAAAAAATTATTGTTTATGCTCTTACAGACATAAAAATAATCGATACCTCTATCTCACTCGATGGGTTGGCATGCGAGTCGAGCGAGTATACTCTTATTTCATAAACTTTGGCACTCAATCGCCAAAAGGTTCGCCACCCCTGCTATAGGCATTCGCCAGCCTTCTGATGAACTTGTGTTCTCTACTCACTTCTCAGGGGCACTGCATCTTAGACATCATTATCACCCAAATTCTCCACCATTAAAAAGAAAGCTTTGCTTACAGACAGACACAGGGCAATGAGAGCTGCTCCTTCAGCAGTGCCCTGTGGGCTTTTGGTGGGCTTGGCTCCTCTCCTCTGGCTCCCCTCCCTTGGTCTCAGACCTGGTCCCATGCTACAGTTCCCTCCCTTTCCATCCCTCACAGTCCTTAACCCCAATCTGTTCCCACCATACCAACCCAGCGTTTAGCCTCATCTTCAATTAATTGAGATGACTGAGGCTGTGCAAAGTGAGCTCCTCTGTGCTCCTTCTTTCCACTCACATCTCTCTCTGCACCCTCTCTCCTGTTTCTGAGAAGGAGGCCTTCTCTCTCCTTACAAGGCCCAGCCTGCTCCTAGACATCCATTGTCCCCTTCTGATTTGCCCCTTCAGAGTCCCCTTCTGCTGCTCGTATCTCTCCATCCTGGAAAAAACTCACTCCTCCTTCTGTACCCTCAATCTTTCTCTTTCCCTTTACAGCCAAACTTCTTTAAAGGATAGTTTCTCTACATGCAGCCTCTACTTCTTCACCCCTTGTCCATTCCTTAAGTCCTTCCAGTGATACAAAGAATAGGTCATAGTGATTGGACACCTGCTATGAGCTAAGCACTGTATTCAGTGCCTTAAAATGTATCATTTCGTTTAAATCTCAGAACAACTTTATAGGGTGCTGTCGTACCCTGTTGTCCAGGTAAGAAAACAGGTCTGAAGAGGTTCAGTAGTACCGTGCGCCACGGCAGATAAACAATGCGGAGAGGCTCTGTACCCAGACTGCACAGTCCTCCTGGCACTCACGCCGCTGCCTTACAGGCTGATAAACCCACCTCTCCATTCCCATCTCACTTGGTAGCTCCAGCATTTGAGTCATGTGACCACTCATTCCATGAGACCCTCCCTGCCTTCACTGTTTGTGAAGAGCACACTCCCAAGTGCCTCTGCCTCTGTGCCTTTACCAGCTAGATGTTCCCAAGTAGCTCCGTCTAGATAAGATGCAGATGACCCGCAGGTGGGTTCCGGAGCCACAGTTCAGTTCCCTGGTGGAATGACTCCCTTCCAGCCATCTCACAGACACCTTCACCAAACCCCTCAAACCAGCTCTTCCTCACACCTTCTCCTTTCCTGTTAATGGAACCCACATCCCCAGAGTTACCCATGTGGGTCCTTGAAGTCACCTTGGAATCTTCCTCATTCTTCTCATATATCCAGGTCCTATGGATTCTGTCTCCATGGGGTCTCTCAGATCTTGTCCCTTTATATCACGATTTCCATCACCCCAATTTGGGCCGCCTTTAGCAGTCATCCAGCCTGTTTTCCTGTCCTGCCCAAAGGCAGCTGCTTGGCCTTTGTCCCCTAATTTAATGGCACTTGGGAGCCAACATGCAAGTGTTGTTTGTCATCACTGGCAGATCAATCTTCCCCAATCTTTCCTCTTTCGAAAATGCTCGTACCCAGGAGCCTCACCATCTCTGTGATCTCTCATTCCACATGCCATTTTGAGAAACAAGAATTGCTGAGGGAAGGAACGAGTTGAGAGATGTAGGTGCCAGGTTGCTTTATTTTATTTTATTTTTTTCCACCACAAAGTAAAATAGTCTGGTTGCAAAAATACCAAATGATATAGAAGTATAAAAAGTAAATATTATCTTTCCTATACTCCCATCCAAAAATCTGCTTCCCAAAGATCACCCCTTGGATATATTTCCAGATTTTCTTTATTGCAAATTCTAAAGTGCATGACTTTATAGGTACATACATATAAGCGTGCACATTTATAAATGTCATTCAGAGATGGGCTTACACTGTATATCAGAGGGGTCCAGACTTTTGGCTTCCCTGGGCCACATTGGAAGAACTGTCTTGGGCCACACATAAAATACACCAACACTAACAATAACTGATGAGCTAAAAAAAAAAAGTCACAAAAAAAATCTCATAGTATTTAAGCATTTGTGTTGGTTTCATTCAAAGCCATCCCGGGCTGCAGGCTAGACATGCCTCCTATGTACCATACTCTTCTGTACATTGCCTTATTCACTTTATTTTATATTATAATTTGATTATAGTATTATGTCAGTTTGTTGAGATCTAACTTATTTTTAAACTGCTGAATAATTGTCAGTTTATTTATTTCATAATTTCTCAGAGATGGACATTTAGGAGTTGTTTGTTTGTGGTCTTCTTACAACCAATGTTGCAGTAAAAGTCTTATGCTTATTTTGTGGAACGTTTATCCAAGTATTTCTGCATGGTGAATTCCAGAAGCGAAATTGCAGGGTCACATAACATGCATATTTAAAATTCTGCTTAGCTAAACCAAATTGCCCTCCAAAAAGCTTCAAGTAAACTCTGTTTTTAGCTTAAGATGAGAGGTAGGATTGAGAGTCTCAATGATTAGAAAAATTGTCAAGAGTAAAACAAGAACTCTCATGTAAGCCTTGGCTCCCTCTTCTATTCATATTTAAAAATAATAGAAGAAAACATAAGTGAATATGGTAATTTTATAAAAGCTGTTAAGCTTAGTTTGAAGCATAAGAGATTCCTTTCAACTGTAAAATTCACTGTGGGTTTCCTTTTTATCAGTTGTGTAGTGATAGGCATGAAATCAACCCCATTTTATCAACTAAAAAAATTATCTTAAGATAAAGTTCTAAGCAGTTTTTCAGACTAGTTTTTTCCAGTGCACAGACAGCATGAAGATCATTCTACAGAATTTCAGAGCTCCTGGGCTTGGAGAAGAATGTATACTGAGTTCTGCTCTTTCTTCCATGCAGGATGTGGAACATGGCCTTCTTTTTCTTCTAAGTCTCTTTCATCACCAGACCTCGTGCATCTATACCTGAGATTTTTCCTTCTGGGTTTATTCATTGGATTAACTCTGGAAGCCCTTGCATTAGTTCCTTCCTCTAAATAGGAGAAGAATCAGACTAAAAGCCTCAGTTCTACCTTGGCCATAAAATCTCAGGTCTTTCTGGTCCCACTTGTCAATCATTGATTTGGGTAAAAAATACTTAACTTTCAGGCAAGATGCCACCATTTTTTATTACAAAACACTGGCAGAGAAAGTAGCTGTTTATACATTGAAAGCCATTTCTTACCAGTCTAATCTTTAGTCAGTGGCAAGCTTCTAATCTTTTGTCTCCTGGCTCTCATGAGCAAAGAGGGGCTTTCCCAGCCATATAAAATAAAAAGTAGCAGGCCTGTGTAAAAACTATTTTAGCTGCAGCTGGGACTTCTGATCTGAGTTGAGTCCAGCCTTGGTAACTCCTTCAAAGCATGATGTCACATTACCTTTGTTGCAAATATGCTTGACAGGATAATAAATATGGTAAAATAAGTGTAAGGTATGTCAAATAAATGTACATTTATGAGATTTTTATCATATGCCTAAAAAAATTTTCCACAGAACAGTACTAAGGTGTTAAATTAAGGACAAATGGTAAGATACAACAAAAGATTCTGCTTGGTCTTGTCCTAAAATGATAGGCTGTAGTGACAATCTGTTTGTAACTCCATGTGGCCCACTGCTGTGGGGTGGTCTGTGTCTGTCTGATACTCATTCTCCATTGTTTCGCACTGAGTTTCTGCCTCCCATCTGGTCTTCCTGTGGTGGCTGGAGGAGCTGGTGTCTCATAAGACCTAGTACTTGGCTTAACTCAGAAGATTTGGGCATTTTTCTTACCAAAATAAAAGGTATTACCTTGTTTTCTTTCTTTCCCTCCCTTCATCTCTTTTTCTCCTCTTCCCTTCCTCCTAACTTCTGTTCTCCTTTTTTGTCCCTCTTGCCTTTTCTCTCCTCCACTTTCCCTTTGTCATTCTCTCCCCTCTCTTCCTGCTAGTTTAACCATGGGAAATACAGAGCATACAACATGATGTATGTATACCTTCTCTGATAATACATGATGTATTGGGTTTCTGATTTATTGTTCTAATTTTGCTGACTAAATTAAATTTACAGGTGTTAGAATTACTCAAGAGATAGGTTTAAGAGCTGTTGGCTGCTTAGGGTGTGTGTGTGCGCGTGTGTGCGTGCGCATGCTCAAAAACCAAGAATATGGTAAATGTATTTGTGAATCTTATTCTTGTCTTCTTATAAACATTTTACCAAATCTTAATATGAGAAAGAAAGGTATGACAGCGATAGCTACAGACATGGACTGTATTTACTTGCCAGTTGAAATATTGCAAGGGACCATGCAAAATGGCAGGTTTCCAGTGGAAATTTGATTTTTCTGTGAGCTGAATTGGATACTACCAATTCTTCTCATCACTGGCATAGAGTTTGCTGGATCCATATTCTCAGTCCAAATCCTGGGAGAAGGTCCAAAACTTTGAAGTCCAGCAACAGGAGCCTGCCAAATGTGTTTGGGCTATGTTGCCCAACCATTTTAATTGATAACAATTTGACGTATTAATATGTAAATATTCAGAAGTAATTTAGAAGCCGGTTTCTACATTTGTTTTGCTGGTCAGAGTTATATTGAATTCTCCAGGTATTGGCATGCAATAAAGTTATTTACATAGGCACTCAGTTAAGAGGTATACAGCCCTGATTTAAAATGGCACTGAACTGAATACTTAGACTACTTCTCATTTTTTCTCTAAACTGGTACCTGGTTTACTGATTGCATATTAACAGCTTCCTAGTGTATTACCTCAATGAGCCCTCAATCAAAAATCATAAAAAGTATTAGTAGCTTTTAGTTTAAAATACCTACTACCCTACTCTCTCAGTTTCCTACTAAAGAGACAAAAACATCCAACACCAAAAATTAAGACTTGCTATTGAAACAGTTATCAAAGTTATTTGGAAGAATTCCCCTTTTGCCAAAACTAGATTTAAAACCCCATTTAGTGACTCATGTTTGTTATGTGCACCTGGAAATAGTTAGATAGACCTTTCCCCCTCCCTCATTCCTTGTTTCAGAAACACAGGGTTGATTACAATTCAAAAAATGGGCAGCTGTTCCCTACACTTATCGAGATCTCCACAGTGTTGTTGACTCCCCTCTGCCTTCAAACTTATATCTCTTTCTCTGACACAAATACCAAGAAAAACATGTGCAAGAAGGAATCAGGAGTTCCCAAGATGAGAAGAATGGGTTATTTAATAAATAGAGACAGAGACATGAGAGTAATATTAGATGAAACATGCTAATTATTAAAATTGATGTAAAAGCTACTTAGCATTAAATGATTATAAAATAAGTTCAAAGCAATGTCTACATCGTGTTGACTACAAATTGTCTAGGTAGCTTGCACCTCTTAGATGAATGAGAAAACAAACTAAAAAAATAAAATTCTTGCGACTGTTAAAAAATATAACTAAACATGGCAAGTATCATCCAGAAACCTAAAACAAACAAGCAAAAAAAAAAAAAAATACAAAACTCTGAAAATGATTAACTAGAAAAATCAGAAGAAAAATTTTAACAATCAGTAGACTAACTCAAAAGAATGCTAGAAAACATCCCTCTCTAAAACAGAAACAAAAGCCCACAAGAATTGAACATTCTGAAATGTAAAAACAACAGATAGAAAGGGAGATGAATGAGATGTGGAATTGTAAAAAAATCAAGTACAGTGACACAATTAAAATCTGATAAGGAGTAAAATATAGAATTAATACTATAAGAAATTGAATCACTGATGTAAAGGACAATATTGAGAAGTTTTCACAGAGGATAAAATGAACAGTACAAAAATGGCAAATATGAAAGATAGAAAATAGAAATCTGGCCTGTGAAATTGATGATCTTAAAAAGGAGTAATCAAAAACATAATTAAAGAGACATGTTTCTAAATTGAGATAAGACTTGCATATGCAGATTAAAAGGTCTCATAATATTTGGGGGGAAACCATTGAAAGATACTGACAGTTGGGATACTTAGGACTGTGAGTATAAACTCAATTTGGATCAGCTAAAAAATAAAAAATTTGTTGGCTCACATAAACAGTGATTCCAAAGATAGGTATGCTTCAGGGTTGGCTGAATCCAGCTCCATTTCTCTAAAATTCCATTTTCTGTGTCTTGGCATCTATGAAGACTGTCTTTCCTCATGACAAAGTGATTATAGTAATTCCAGGTTTCACATCTGCACAGCAGGACACTCAGACAAAGAACACATTCGTCTATACCCAAGCTCCAAACAGGAGTGATGAATTCAAATTTAGGACTGTGTATAACGTATGCCTACAGTTGAACCAAGGACTGAGAGCAGAGAAAAGAAGTTTGCTGATCAGATAGATGATAGTCTGAAGAACATCAGGTTCTGTTACAAGGTGAAAGGGAAATATGGATCCTGGAGAGGCAGCCCATGGAATCCATTACAAAGACTGATGCATTGCACGTGCTAAAAAATGTTTGCAATGCATGGAGAAAGAAAGAAAGCCTATAAGAACAACATTTACTTGAAAGCTCCCTAAAAAGAAAGGAGTATCAGGCTGGCTTCAGACTTCTCTTTTACTTAACTAAAGCCAGAGGAGAACAGAGAAATATATACTCATAAAGCTTTGTGGGGGGAAGTCTAAACCAAGCACTTTCTTCTTAAATGAGTTGTCTTAGATGTATAAAGGCAACAGAAAGGTTCAGATATGCAAGGATTCAGTTATGCTGTTTTGTTGGTTCATTTGTTAAATACCAACTGCATTGGACATACATTGAGCTGACTAAAAGGGATATCAAAATTAATACATCAAGAATGGGAGGCCATAGTATGGAAGGACTGGTAGAATTCCCTGAGGGATTGCCTACAGATCTAATACCCAGTTCTTCAAGAAGTTCTGACGAGAACTGTGGGGAGGCCTCACCTGTTTGTACTGGCCATTCTAATGACCCCATTGGAATGTGGTTGGCTTGCTGTATTTTTTACAACAGCATCTGGATGAAGCTTAAAGAAAATAATTTCATTATGAATTAATAGTTCTTATTATGAGAATAGCCCTGTAATTGGACTTCAGAAATTCCCCTGAAAAAGCTTCAGGCAGAATGTACCATCAGATATATAAGTCTAATTAAATATGACTAAAATGATGTTTCATTTTAGCCCACCTCTGGCTAAAGAGATCTAGTCTCTAAAGACCTTTAAAAAAAAAAAAGAGAGAGAGAGAAGAGTAGGACGAAGTGAAAAACTAAAGATGAAATGGAAAGAGAGATGAGTGAGATAAATAATTATAAAAACAGAACATAGAGTAGCCAAAGAGCAGAATTGACACTTAGTACTGAGAAAGTGATGCAAAAGGCAAATTGGATTAAACTTTCAGGTGGGTGATTATTCCTTCTAATTTTACAGTTTCTGGGATTTTCGCATTTTTCTTTTACACTGAATTTCTCTAAAGATTATATCAATACCAAAACTGAAATTAGAATGTTCAACGTTAGTAGAATTGTTTAATAACAACGTATTAGTACAGTTTATGAGGAGTATTGAAATATGAACGTGCGTGTGCTATAATATTCCTCCCTACAAGTAAGAATGCTAACTCTCGTGTTGTTGATGCTATTGGGTGTCTTAGTGTTGCTCATATTACTACATCCCTTACCCATTGGTAGAATATTGACATACTTCCATGTCCACTGGTAAAAAAGCCATTGCCCAGAGTACCTCAACTCCCTAGATTCCCCTTCTTTTCCCAAGATTCCCAGGGACTCCCTGGGATCCAACTAAAGTTTAACCAGCTGGCTTACCACTATTGTCCAGAATCCTGTTTCCGTCCTTCTATGTTGAAAAAAAATGTTTTTAATACTATCTCAGGCTATGGAGATGCATTCCTGGGAATGAATACAAGGGTTGTCAGCAAAGTATCCAGCCATGTAACCGTTCTTGTTATATTGACAATGACTGGATTGTTTTCCAGAAAGCCCTCGGATATATTTGCAGTAATTCTATATTCTTTTTAAGTCCTCTGAAGTCATCTTATTCTGGCATTTTTTTTCCAGCTACTGTTTGAACAATTGCTGAGCTAGGGCAATTCATTATACGGTAGACTCTTAGCCAACTGGCACCCATGCCAGATAAATGTAGTATCGTTTCTTCAATTTTTTGCCGGTTGCTTGAGAATGTCAGTTGTTTTGAGTTCTGTTTAACAGAGAGTCAACTGTACTTTTTATATCAAAGAACTTCCACCAGTCCCTAACTGGCTGTGGATCTTAACCTTATTTCCTGGACCTAAACATTTCTGATAATAGGGTAAGACTTGGAATTTAACATCAAGCTATGAAGTTCTTCCTTTGTTTTATTTGTTTTCTATTTGTTTGGCTTTTTGAGGCAGGATTAGAATTATTATTCACCACTGTTAGCCATCTTGGCACAGAAGTGGTCACCAAAAGTACCTAGAATGGCCCTTAAATATGTCTATACCCTAATCCCTATGTATTTGTTTTGTTATAATGGCAAAAGGGATTTTGCAGATATAATTAAGGTTATGAACCATATAATAGGGAGATTGTTCTGGATTATTTGGGTGAACCTAATCATATGACCCCTTAAAAGCGAGAATTTTTCAGGCTGGAGGCAAAAGACATGGGGCAGAAGGGGAAATCAGAGCGATTCCAAGTATGAGAAGGATTCGGCCTTCTGTTGCTGCTTCTGAAATGTCAGGCGGCCTTAAGAACCAGAGAGTGTCCTCTAGGAGCAAAGGGCAGCCCCCAGCTGACATCAGCAAGATAATAGAGATCTCAGTAGAACAGCCACATGGAACTGAATTCAGCCATCAACTTAAATGAGATGAATCATATTCATCCCCGAACCTCCAGAATAAACCACAGGCCTACCAACACCTTGACTTCAGCTTTGTACAGTCTCTAACCGGAACCAGTGGAGCCAAGCCATACCTGGGTTTTTGATCTACGGAACTGAGATGAACCATAGGTGTTGTGTTAAGCCACTAAATTTGAGGTAATTCATTACAGCAGCAATAGAAAATTAACACACCAACATTTCAAGTAATGGCAACACAATAACAAAACACCCTGACAGGACGCAGTGGAATAAACAGTAAACTTCGCAGAACACACAGTTCATAACGGCTGTTGAAGTCCTCTGTCGAATGTCTCACAGTGAGAAGCACCAGTTCCAAAGGCCAAAATGACCCAGTGAGAGCTCACACTCAGCACTCGACTAAAAGTATACAAGGGATTGGGTATTTGGCGGGGAGAACACAAAGATGTATAGAAAGTATATCATTTTTCATTAAAAAAAAAAATTTAGAGTTGAACCGTTTTAACTAAGTGGTCTCATGCAGTGCTGTGATTAAAAGAGAGTGAGTGATTAAAAGAGGGTAAGTATATTCACAGTTTCTTACTTGTTTACTTAAAGGTTAATGTTGTATATAGTAACAAATTGGTGAGAAGAAGAAATTATGCAAAGGGGAGATTGTTTTGACAGTGGGTACATGCTGTCCCATTTCTATTTTATTTCTTCTGGTGTGACTGTAAAACTTTGACAAGCTTCTGTTAGCACAAGTTCCGGGTGTTATGTCCCTAAGTTCTGAAGGCTGCTTATGTAAGGCTTCAATCCAACTTGAAGGTACCATAAATTGCTTTCTGATATGAATAACACTAGTAATATGGAAGTTTGCTAAGATATGCTGTCATTTCAAAGATAATAGAGTATAAGGATTGACACTCTAGAGCCAGACTGCCTGGGTTTAAAGCCCAGCTTTGTCACTTGCTAGCTGTGTCACCTTGGGGCTCTTACTTAACCTCTACTGTGCCTCAGTTTCCTTTTCTGTGAAAATAGATAATAACTATCTCTTTCATAGTTTATTTTGAGAATTTAATGTAAAGTGCTCAGAATAGCACCTAGCACTTAGACTGACAGCAATCAATATAATTGTGATTATTATGCTTTCCTGTAAAAAATAGAAATATTCATGAAATTGGGGCTTTCTAATTGCCTGGACCCAGGAAATGGTTGCTCCCAAGGATTTCCCCCATGTGGAGATGGAGATGACCTCCCCATCTTGCATTAGCTAGACAAACCAGGAAATCCTTTCTGTCCCTGTCCACTATCATTTTCCACTTCAAATTAGTGAGTCTTTGTAGATAATGTTGGCATTATAGCAGTATATTCCTTACCCTATAAATCTTCATTTTTTTAATACCTTAAAAGAACATTTCTTGCTGTTTTATGGAACGGTGTTTCAGAAGGTAGTGATAGGACAACACTTAAATAACTTCGGAAATGCTGGGTTCAACAAAGGTTTCCTTACCCAGGACTTATCAGAACCCTTATTATTAATGGAAATTTTGAAATTCCAAGGTTATGTAGTGCGTTACTCCCCAAACAGATTTAACTACAGAATGTTTTTTACAAGGCATGCCTATTAATATTTCCTGCAAGTGTTCTGCATATCCAGTTTGGGAAACTTCTGCCCTAAACTCTTAAGTGTATTCTACCAAGATTTTTGTACATTTATGAATTAAGATTTTTATGAATTCTAGTTTGTTCTGAAGGAGATTTTATAGTTATAGATCCCAAATATATGTGCCTATATATCTGTATCCAAGTTGGAATTAGGTAAAGCAATGGAGAGTCTAATTTTTATTTTATAGCTTTAAAATAGCCCTGGCTAAGTCAGATTAATGACCTTTCCCAGTAGGCCTCTGACAGAGATGATGTAAAGGACCGTGTTGTAAAGGACATAATCCTCCACTTGGCCAAGACTCAGTCATCAAACACATATTGAATTGGTCATCCTATGTCCGTCATCCACATACTTAGTGAGGCCTTTTTAAAAACAATTTGTGGGGGAAAGCCGGGACGGCTCAGCGGGTTGAGCGCTCGCTTTGAGGCCATGAGGACCGAGGATCGAATCCCGGCTCCGGCCCAGGCAGGACCCACGTGCTGAACTG
>PVKE010049256.1:0-11319 GCA_004027555.1 Craseonycteris thonglongyai | reverse complement strand
ATGAAGGGCAACTGGCTGCTTTCAGGTGGTCCCTTTAATAGCAAGGACTAAATTGAACGACTTGGATTGCACTGGGTGGGATGGTGAGAGGTGATCCTGGGGGCCCTGTGACCCCGTCCTGCCTGATTCATGCCTGTCCAGCTCTGGATTCCCCAACAATTGCTAGGCATCCTCCATTTTCAGGGTTTCACCTGGGATTGTCCTTCCTGTGTGAGCTCCCTGACTGACCCCAAACAGCCTCAGGCTGGAAGGCTCTCAGGTCAGCTTGCTCACACTGATTGGAGTACGAGGTGCCTGAATGAATGTCGCCTAGCAGGTCAAAGGGGTTATTATCGAAATGTAAGGAGGAAGCCGCCTGGCTTTCTAAGATCTTTGTCTGTAATGGGATTTGTTTTTTAACCGATGCAATCTACAACCCCTGGAGGGTACAAGGGAGGTCAGTCCTGCAGGTTGGTCTCACCTACTGCTGGGAGTCCTACTGATAATTTTGTTGTAAAGTTGTCTTGGCCACAGGCCAAGGGATGGGCTATCGAGAAAAAGGTTAGTAGAGCCAGCCCTAGATTGCTATCCTTTGAAAGTCCCTTGGCTGGGAACTGGCATTTGGAAAGGGTTCTCACTATTCCTTAACTGATGAGGCGGGTCCACTGTGCCCAGACTTTGTGCAAACAGTGTGGTTTATGCTGATCATTTGCTTTCCTTCTATTAGTCAGGAATCGTGGTGCGTGCTAGGCAGAGAGCCTAGTGACTAACTCCCCTTAAAGACCTTGGGCACTGAGTCTAATGGCTTCCCTTGTCAGAAACATCACATGCTGCTGCGTTTCCATTGCTAGGAGACAGGAGCTCTGCCTGACTCACCCTAGGAGGGAGACAACACAAGGAAACGTGTGCATGGCACACCCTTCAGACTCTGTGGTGTCTTTTTCTCTGGATGATTCTATCACATATCATTTTGCTGTAATAAACCTTAGCTATGAACACCAATGTATGCTCAGTCACTCCTAGTGAGTCACCCCATGGCAGGTGGTGTTGGGCACCTCTAACGGTGGGGTAAAGTACATGAATGATTATGAGATATTCTAATTCTGTCATTCCCTGTTATCTTTGAGAACCTGTATTTTGGGGGTAGAAGGAAATAAAGATACAATATAGAATATGTTAAGTAAAAACAACCTATGTGCCTGAATTCCAACTGAAAATAGTACGATCTCATAAGATAGGTTTTTTGGGTTGTTTTTTTTTAAGAGAGTGTGTGTATATACATGGGTGTGTGCACTTTCTAAGCCTATCTGGGGAAGGGGCCTAGACAAAATGACCAACTCAGTAGTAATCAGTAAGCCTGGCACCCCGATTGTGGCCTCTCTCTTTTTTTTTAAGAATTTATTTTATTGTTTTGACAGAGACAGGGAGATACAGAGAGAGAGAGAAGACAGAAGGGGGTGCACCCAGAGCAGTCTCCATAGTTGCACCTCATCAGTTTTTGACATGGTTTCATTCCACATAAGTGGGTGGGGGCCACGCAGGGTCTGGGCTGGGGGCCTCCCACATGGGAAGCACACCCCAGTTCAGCATATGGGTCTGCACAGGCCAGGGCCAGGATTTGATCCTGGTCCCTGGGACTGCAAAGTGAGCACTTAACCCGCTGAGCTATCCTGGCTTCCCAGATTGTGGTCTTGAAATACCATTTCTCATTAAAAAGAAAACCACCACGTTTTTTTTTTTCTGGAGAAATGGCTGATTCCAGGTCTGAAACTGGAAATGCGAAGATAACCCTGGGATCCTGTCATCATACGAGATTGTAAGGAAGCAATCAAGGCCTACTAGAGTCATAGCTAAAGGACCTGAGAACCAGCCTCAGGAGTCTCCCACTGGCCACAGATGAGACAATTTGAGCTTCTAGAATCTAGGAGATAATTGCAATTAGATCGAAACCCACCTAATATGTTTAAATGAATGAATTCACAATGGTCTAGTAACTTTTGGAGGCTAGGAAACCAAGTCATTTCCCTAAGAACTGGCAAATAAAGGGAAAAGAATAAAGCATTTATTCTGCCTTTCCTATATGAACTTTAACATTGGTATCCAAATGATAAATGAGTGAAAGCATTCCTATTAAAGTATTGCAGTTAATTAAAGAAGAAAGAATTGTTAGGAGTTGAATATCATCCATTTGCAACCCTCAATGAATGGATCTAGGCCTTGCGCATCTCAGCTGCTAAAAACAGGAAAAGAATGACACAGCACATGTGGCCCCGATGAGCAGACATGCCACCACCTGTACTTTTGCTAAAGAGATCAAACCTGAATCAGATCAGAGCTCGGCATCCAGCTGCCAATTTATTTTATTTTATTTATTTTATTGTTTTTGACAGAGAGAGAGAGAGATACAGAGAGATGGGGGAGGGCCCAGAATGGTGTCCATAGTTGCACATCATTGGTTTTTCCACATAGTTTCATTCCACAGGTGGGCGCGGGGCTGCACAGGGCAGGAACTGGGCCGGGGTCTCACCCTAGTGAGAACTGAACTGGGGGCACTCCCCAGCTCAGCATATGGGTCCACATGGGTCAGGGCCAGGACTGGATCCTCGGTCCCTGGGGCTACAAAGCGAGCGTTTAACCTGCTGAGCCATCCCGGCTTCCCCGCCAGCTGCCAATTTGCAGGGAAGAGAATACAGAGAAATATATTGAACTGCTTATGAAATAGAAAAAAATTACACACACACACATGCCTCTGGTTCCTGGCAAAGAGCTCTTTTTTCTTTTTTTTAATATTTATTTATTTTTAATTGTTTTTTGACAGAGACAGAGAGAGCGATACAGAGACAGAGAGAGAACTGAACTGGGGGAGCTCCCAGTTCAGCACGGGCCGGGGCCGGGATTCGATCCTCAGTCCCTGGCAATGCAAAGTGAGTGCTTAACCCACTGAGCCATCCCGGCTTCCCCAAAGAGCTCTTAAAATCCTTATAATTTCCAAAGTGATAAAAGGACAAGGAACATCTTTTGTTCTAAGGTTGGGTCCTTGACCCTAGTTCCTGACATAGAATTTCTAAATCCTTTGACATTTGATGGGTGACAGCAGCGTCTTTTGTTCAAATAAGGTGACTCTAGGTTGGCTCCTGGATGGGAGCTAGTTGTCAGAAAGATCAAGCCATGATTAGAAATTTGAAAGTTTCAGCCTCATCCCCTATTCTCCTGAGAAGGGAGAAGTGTTGAAAATGGAATTAATTATCAATGAAGCCTCCATGAAATCCCAATAGCATGGGATTCAGAGAGCTTCCAGGTTGGTGATCATGTGGAGATAGTGGGAGAGGTACATTCACAGAGGGCAGGAAACTGCCCCTTCTTTCATACTTTGCCCTATTGATCTCTTACATCTAGCTGTTCACCTATATTCTTTCTCATATTCGTTCTAATAAACAGTAAATAAACTGGTGTCCTGTGAGATGCTCTAGCATATTAATTGTACTAAAGGAGGGGGTCATGGGGACCTTTGGTTTATAACCCACCAGTCAGAAGCACAGGTGACAACCTAGATTTGTGATTGGCATCTGAATTAAGGGAAGACAGTCTTGTGGGACTGAGCCCTTAAACTTTAGAATCTGATGCTATCTGATGTTTGGTGTGGAGCAATCCCACATACACCTGATGTCAGAAGAGTTGTGAGTGTGATAGTCATGTGAGAATAAAGGAGAAACACACAGACATAGTATATCATTTCTAATACTGCACCACAACTATGCAGTCACCCAAATCTAGGCTGTGGAAAATCCAAACTTGAGTGAGAAACTTGAGAATAAAGAGATTTAACAATCTAACAATTTTTTTTTTTTGAGGATGCCAGTATAGCTCAGCAGATTGACCATTTGCCTTGTGACTGCAAGGTCCAGGGATCAAATTTTGGCCCCAGCCTGTGCAAACCCATATGCTGAACTGTGGCTTGAAACTGGTAACCACCAGGATGGCTCCGTGGTAAAGGTTCTCGCCTCCCATGCAGGATGCCCCCGGTTCAGTTCCTGTTCCACGCAGCCCCACATGCACCTGTGTGGAATGAAACCATGTCACAATTAGTGATGTACAACTATAGAGTGCTCTGGACTCTTCCCTCACCCTCACCTCTCAAACAATAAAATAAATCTTTTTTAAAAATCTAACAATTTTTTAATGGGCAAGACTAAACTATAATGTTTGGTATGTACACTTGGGTGATATAATGATAAAGAAATGCAAAGTAATTGGTATAAAGCTAGGGTAATGGTTGGTTAATTAAAATTGGATGGGATTTCTTGGGGTGAGTGACAAAGTTCTTTTTTGAGTTTGGTAGTGGTTACAAGGGGGGTTGCCTTATAATAATGCATTAAACTATACTTTTGTGATATATAGCTTTCTGCATTTATATTGTATTTTTATTTTTTAGAAGATGTATTTTATTGAGAGAAGGTGAGAGAGAAAGAGAGAGAGAAGGTGTGGGGAGAGAAAGAGAGAAGGGGGAGGACCCACAGCAGTCTCCATAGTTGTACATCATTAGTTGTGACATGGTTTCATTCCACACAGGTGGATGTGGGGCCACCCGGGGCGGGAACCAAACCAGAGACCACCCATATGGGAGGTGAGAACCTTTGCCACCATCCTGTTGGTTACCAGTTGCGCTGCAATTCAGCATATGGGTTTGCATGGGCCAGGGCCGGGAATTGAACCCTGGACCTTATGATTTTGAGGCAAGTGCTCAATGGCTGAGTTATCCCAGCATCCCCTATATTTTATTTTTAATAAAAATATTCAAGCCCTAGGCTAATATTGGTTTTCCCCTTATAGTAGAGAATATTTATCTTAAATGCCTAGTCATCATCCATGTAGACTTCATTTTATGTGTGTTTCAAGAGTCGTTGCTCAATATCGCTTTCTTCCTATATTGAAATTTGTTTTAGGGTTAAAGAATTTTGTTGCATATTTCCTTCAAGCCCAGAACATTGATAGTAAATTCTCTATACTCTTTGTCTAAAAATATATTTGCATTGACTGATAGAAATTTTCATATTCATCTTTAAAATAAAGTAAGTGAAAATGAAGTAACGTCTTTTTATTGTCACGCCTAAAAAGAGGAAGAACTGGAATTGAAACTTACTAATTTTACTCAGAATTTCATGGTATTTTCAGTATTTCATTGTAACAAATCTGATTTCTGTTCTAAAGTTAAAGAATTTTGTTGCATATTTTCCTCAACCCCAAAACATTGATGGTAAATTCTCTATACTCTTTGTCTAAAAATATCTTTGTATTGATTATAGAAAATTTCATACTCATCTTTAAAATAAAGTGAAAATGAAGTAACTAAATGCTCTCTATTTTCATACCTAAAAAGAGGAAGAACTGAAATTGAAAACTCATTAATTTTACTCAGAATTTCATGGTATTTCCAGTATTTCATAGTGACAAATCTAGTCAATTTTTACTGAACTTTGTATATTGTATAGCACTGTAGCCTGTAGCAAGTACCCCCATGATATATTTGCCTAGTAAATTTAAAAATTAAAAATAAATTAATTATCATAATATTCACATAACATAAAATTTACCATGTTTTGAGTGTACAGTTAAGTATTTTCACATTGTTGTGCATCTGATCTCCAGAACTTTTTCATCTTGCAGATCTGAAACTCTGTCCCCGTTATCCACTAACTCCCCACTTCTCCCCTCCCTTAGCCCCTGCTAATCACCATTCTATTTTCTGTGTCAATGAATTTGAGAACCCTAGGTACTTTATATAACTTGGACTATACACTATTTGTCTTTTTGTGACTGGTGTATTTCAATTAGAACAGTGTCCTCAAGTTGCATACCAGGAAAATTGTGAAAAATCTTTGTAATTTGGAAAATTTCAAACATACACAAAATAAAAGAATGGTATAACGAGCTCCTATGAACTGTTACCCAGTTCTAACAATTATTGTCAATTTGCTGTTTTTGTTTTATATGTATTATGAATTATTTTATTAGAGTTTTCCCCTACATTTTATTAAATTTTCAAACATCCAGAAAAGTTCAAAGAACTGTACAGTGAATATACCTATGTACCTATCATCTAGATTATGTATTTAACACTTGCTATATTTATCAATAGTTTGCTTTATCTCTATAACATTTTGCTATATTAGCTACATCTCTCCATCTTTTCATCCCTCTATCCACCAATCCACCTTTTTTTTGAGAGTGGATAACTTAATACTTGCAAACATGACAAATCACAGGTGTAATAAGTTGTAAATGACCCCATGTCATTGGGAGTGGGAGAAGAGACCCACATCAGGGGTCTCAGCAGACAGCAGCAGCAGTGAACACATGCTGAAGGTGCACTTGGGAATGCCAGGTGCTATGAGAAGTGGCTCATGCACATGGTCTCATTTCAGCCTCAGGGCAGCCCTAAGAGGCAGGTAGGTGTCTTCTGTTGTCTTATGCGTGGGAAAATGGATCCAGAGAAGCTAGCACAGTGAGGAGCTCACACAATAGTCAAGTGGCAGAGTCAGGATTGAAACCCAAGCCCTGCTGTGTGCACTAGTCCCCTGGATCCAGTTCTATTCTGCTCACAGGGGCCTGTGAGGGTGAGGCTCACACTCCATGCCCTGGGCTGAGTACCAGAACCCCTTGGAGGGCCTGATAGCAGTCCTCACCCTCTGCCCAGGATGGGGGCACTCTCAGCACATGGGAAGAGAGCAGGGAGGGCAGGTGGAAGGAGCTGAGAAACCAGGTCATGGGGCCTCCCAGCCACAAGCCCTGAGGCTTACATTCCCACAGCCAGGTGTGGCCTTCAGACCTGTACCGGATGGTAGGTTTTGATGGTGGCGCAGGAGAGTGCATGCCCATGCCCAGGCACAGCCAACTGAGCCTGCCCGAGGGTGGGGTGGGCTGCTCCAGGCAGGCCCTCCGTGGGGTGAGTGGAGGGGAAGGCCCCCTGCTGTTTCCTTCTGGAGCCTTCCCCATCCCAGAGCTGGGTACAGCCAGTCTCTGTGCTCCCATTGCAGTTCTGCCCAGTCGCCTTGGTGGTCTCTCTCACTAGTCCGCTTCGTAAGGTCTGAGGACACATTTCACTTCCCCTTGTAGTCCTAGTGTTAGAGCCCAACACGACTCTTCTAACCAGGGCACAACCCCAAATCCCTGTGCTCCTACGTGTATGCGTGTGGGGGGTCCAATGCATGCTCTTGTTGTCCTAGCTGGCACCACATCTACCTGCCAAACGTGGACCTCTGTTCTGCCAACTGCCCTTCTTCCCTTTTCTGGAGAACAGGGTTGGGGGCTGAAAATTCCAAGCTTCTCATTGTCACTTGGTCAGGAACTAGGGTCAAAGATCCTTGAATCTACCCCCGAGGTCTCTGCTGTGGGTCATTTCACTGGAGATCCTTCCAGACCACTTCCTATGCATTTACATATACATTGTACATAGAAAAATATATACTTTATTTCTGTTTCCTCCCTTTTATAAGACTATTCTTTAAATTTATGGGGGGTTAACATTGGTATTGCTTTTCTTTTATTTATTTATTTGTATTGTTAAATTTGGTATTGCTTTTCCCGTTAAAAAATAGCTTGGAATAAATATAGCTTAGAGAAATTGCCACACTGATACATATAAATCTACCTGTGATACTCAGAATAATGACCCCCTCAAAAGTATCCACATCCTAATCCCTGAAACCTAGGACTGTGTGAACTTACATGGCAAAAAGGCCTTTGCAGATATGATTAAGTTAATTATCTTAAAATGGAGAGATTATTCTGGTTTATCTAGAGAGAAATAGGAGAGAGAGAGAGACAAAGAGAGACAGAGAGACAAAGAGAGACAGAGAGAGAGAGAGACAGAGAGAGACAGGGACAGAGAGACAGAGAGACAGAGAGAGACAGAGACAGAGAGAGAGAAAGATTCTATGCTGCTACCTTTGAAGATGGGGCCATCAACCAAGGAATGCAAATACAAAGGTCAAGGAAATGAATTATTCCCTAGACCCTCTAGAAGGGATGCAGCCCTGCAGATACCTTGGTTTTCTTTTTTTGAAAGTTTTTTTAAGATTTATTTTATTGTTTTTTTGACAGAGACAGAGAGAGAGAGAGAGAGAGAGACAGAAAGAAGGGGGAGGGCCCAGAGCTTGGTTTCCAACATGGTTTCATTCAACACAGGTAGGCAGGGGCCAAGCAGGGCAGGAACCAGGCTGGGGGCCTCTCCCATGGGAGGCATGCCCCCTCGAACCAGGAGCTGAAGAGGGGGTGCAGGAACTGAACTAGGGGCCTCCCACATGGGAAGCACACCCCAGTTCAGTATATGAGTCCATACAGGCTGGGGCCAGAATTTGTTCCTTGGTCCCCAGGGCTGCAAACCACATGGGCTGGGGCCAGGAATTGATACTCAGTCCCTGGGGCTGCAAAGCGAGTGCTTAACCCGCTGAGCCATCCCGCCTTCCCCAAATACCTTGATGTTCACCCAGTGAGATCCATTTTGAACTTTTCACAGTCAAAACTGCAAGATAATAACTTTGTACTGTTTTGAGCCACAAACTTTGTGGTAATTTGTTACAGTAGCAACTAGACTCCTACATTATCAGTACTTTATAGTAGGAGTTGCCATTGTTTATTTAGCCATTTCCCTATTAGTGAACATTATTTAGGTCATTTCTAATTTTTTCACTGGAATGAGTGCTCAGCAAATTCCCTGGTACATGATTCTATAGGTATACATGTAAATATTTTTTTAAGAAGAATGGATATCTAGAAATAAAGTTCCTAGAACAAGGATGGGCACTCTTAATTTTGATAAAACTGCCAAATTATCCTCCAAAAGGCAGAACCAGTTTATGAGTGGATGACTTGCCAATTACACACTCTCTCTCCACTGCTAGACACTATCAGTCTAGATCAAGCAAAACCAAATCTCATATTTGTTTTAATTTGCATGTCTCTAATGTTGAGCATAATTTCGTAAGTTTAATAGACATTTCTATTCCTTTGTCTATAAATTGCCTATTAATATAATTTACTTATTTTATTGGCTTTTAAAAAATCTTTTTTCTATTGGTTAGATAGAATTTTTTATTCTGGATATTAATCTTCATTTTACTTTGTTTGCCTTTCTATGTTATTTATGATCTTTTACTGTGCAGAAATTTAAAACTTAGATATAGTAATATTTGACAATATTTTCCCTTATGTCTTTTGTATTCTGTGTCTTATTATAAAAAGCCTTCTATGATCTGCGATTATTTAGTAATGTTTTATATTATCTTCTAGTATTTTTATAGTCAGCATTTTAGTCCAACTGGAATCCATTTTTTCCCCTTATTCAAGAATATTATCATTTTAAAATTTGCATACAGTAAAGTTGGCTTGTTTTAGGGTACAGTTTAATGAATTTTAACATATATATCGATTAATTTAACCACTGAAATCTATAAAGAACAATTTTATAACCCAAAAATCTCTCCTGTTGCTTCTTTATAAGCCGACAACCACTGATCTGTTCTCTGTGTGTGTATTAACCAGAATGTCATATAAATTGAATCATCAGGGAAATTTGTTCAGGTTACAATACCTTTTGAGTCTGGCTTCTTTCATGTAGCATGGTATTTTAGGATTCATCCATGTTGATGCATATATCAATGGTTCATTCCTTTTTATTGCTGAGCAGTGATACTCAGCATTGTTTGTATATTTTATTATATAAATGTATCACAGTTTGTTGATACATTCACTCATGGAAGGACATTCAGTTTGTTTCCAATTGGGGCCAATTATGAATAGAGCTGCTATAAACATTCACATACAGGTTTTGGTGTGCACCTAAGTTTTCATCCGTCTATAGCAGTGGCCAGCAGACTACAGCTTATGAGCCCACACTGGCCTGCTGCCTGTTTTTGTAAATAAAGTTTTATTAGAACCAGCCACCCCCATTTGTTCCTGTATTGGTTGCTTTCCTGCTATAACGGCAGAGTTGGGTAGTTGTGACAGAGACTGTATGGGGCACAAAATCTAAAATATTTACTGCCTGGCAATTTACAGGAAAATGTTACTGACCCATAAAGTTCATAAATAATTTTACGGAGTCATTTTACCAAGTCTTTAGCGAGACAGATAGGTCTCACCTCCCAGCCCCACAGCTCCACCTATTGGAGAGGAAGGTTCTCTTCCCTCAGAGTTTGAGCTGCTATGGGGTTTCCTTTGGCCATTTGCTGCTGATGCCATCGTGAGGTTGCTTAGGGCCTGGGCACTGGAGACTAGAGGAAATAGAAAGTATTGGAGGATTTCCACACTTTCTTTGGGCATTAGGCATTCTTTTTTTCAATTCCCCAAGCCAAACTAAAGGGCTTCTCCTGGATCTCTGTCTGCACTACAATGCTCATTTCTGATTTCAACCTGCATTTAATTCAAGTTAGAGAATACTGAAAGGGCAGGGGTGGGGTAGGACACACACACACACACAGACTCCAGTCTGCCAAAGACATAGGGAGAGTTTATTGGGTCCCCTGTGGATGTCTTCCCTCCCAGATTTCCATGTTAAATTCCTGACAGACCAGGCCATTGCTGGCCTGCAACAGGCTGTGAGGTCTGGCTAAGAGCACTGCTGGCTACCTTTCTTTGCTTGCTTCTGGGATAGTCACTTAAACTGGCCATGCTCCAAAGTATGTTAGCCATCTCCAGCAACTGCTGTGAAGCTTGCTGTTTTCCTGTCCTGCCCTCATTGAACTATTGCACCCACAGCGCTGGAAGAATGGTGGCAGCCACACTGGAAAAAACATAAAATAAAATAAACAAAATAAACAACAGCATCACAGACTGAACTGCTCTGAGCCAAAGTTGAGAAGGTTTTTTTTTTAAAGATTATTTTTATTGTTTTTGACAGAGAGAGGGGGAGAGAGAGAGAGAGAGGGAGGGAGAGAGGGAGGGGAGAGGACCCAGAGCAGTCTCCATAGTTGTACATCATTAGCTGTGACATGGTTTCATTCCACACGGGTGGGTGTGGGGCTTTGCAGGGTGGGAACTGAACTGGGGGCTTCCTGCACCGGCTGGGTTGGGAATTGAACCCAGCATCTCATGATTGTGAGGCAAGCGCTCAACCACTGTGCTATCCCAGCACCCCCCAAATTGAGAAGTTTTGATGACTGAAACACTTGTCAGTTTTGATTGTGCATTTGGTTTAATTCCAGAGTAGTGAAGTTGTTGTTTTTGACAGTTGTTTCCCCCAGCTTTTACAATTGCTTTTGGGGGAGAGAATTTGTCAACCTCTTTATTCCATCATGCCAGAAGCAGAAGTCTGCCTCAAGTTTGTTTTTTTTTAACATTTAT
>PVKE010049255.1:0-11319 GCA_004027555.1 Craseonycteris thonglongyai | reverse complement strand
TGGAATTCTTTTTTATTTATTTATTTATTTATTTTGACAGGGAGAGAGAGAGATACAGAGACAGAGACAGAGAGAGAACTGAACTGGGGGAGCTCCCAGTTCAGCATATGGTTCCGCACGGGCCGGGGCCGGGATTCGATCCCCGGTCCCCGGCGCTGCAAAGTGAGCGCCTAACCCACTGAGCCATCCCGGCTTCCCCGAAAATGGAATTCTTAAAACGTTAATTTAATTAAAAGTAGAGAGAGATGCTATACAAGATGTGTTCACCACATCAGCAGAGACTGATTAAGTTGGAATATTCTTCTAGGGTTTTTTGAAAGTTGCCAAGTTGGTACCAAAAATTGTTTTTAATCTATAGGAATTCTAACTAGATAGTCAAAGGAATAAAAACCAATATACCTCCTTCATATGTGAAAATAATACTACCTACACCTATTAATAAGAGAAATGAACCAAATGAAGTAAAGACATTGTCTGTGGTCACAGATAGAGCAAAGATAACTGTTTCCATGGGCATTAAATACTCAACTTTAGCCTCCTCATGAGCACCATTGTTAAAACAATGGAATGGACCAGCTTCAAAAAAGAAAAAAGAAAAAAAAAGGCACTGAGCTCTTCATGTACTGGTTAAGAGGTGAACTGAATTATCTCTCCCCAGCCTGGGAAAACAAACAAAAACAAACAAACAAGAAAACCCAAAAAAACAAATCCTGTTGGGTTTTTAAAAATCAAATGGAACAATACTTCGGCAATGTTCTTTTTATTCTGTTTATATTTAGGAGAGGAGATCACACCTGACTCTTGCAATTGTCTTAAACAAGCTTCCGTGAGTCACTGTGTTCTCTTGCCACTGTTCATCCCTAGAGACCTCAGTTTACTCATCTGTGTATAAGTGCTTTGCAATGAGTAATGTTATGGCTTCTTGCCAGTTATGTCATTCTGTATTTTTCTATCATTCTGTTGCACTTTCTAAAACAAAAGACTTCATTTTGTAGTCTCACCTTGTGCAATGTTCTTCTCTATTCATTGGGGTAAATAATTTTGACTGTTTCCAAACTTCAGCTGTCCTCTTTCTAATAATAGTAGTTCTACAACTTTACTGGATGCTTACTATGCACCAGGAGCTATGCGAAGCATTTCACATATATTATCCAGTACCCATCTTCATTTTACAGATGAGGAAAATAAGGCTCAGAGTAGTTAAGTAACTTGCTCAAGGTTGCTCAATTAGTATGTGATAGAGCTGGAATTAAATTCTACATCTGACAGAATTAATAAAAATACTGTATTGCTATTGTATGCATTGCACACAGGCGGTAAAGTAGGAATTTCCACTTCTAAATTTACGCATGAGTACTGATTAATA
Source organism: Craseonycteris thonglongyai (assembly GCA_004027555.1). NCBI lineage: Eukaryota > Metazoa > Chordata > Mammalia > Chiroptera > Craseonycteridae > Craseonycteris > Craseonycteris thonglongyai. The sequence continues at coordinate 9,953 of PVKE010049255.1, read as the reverse complement.
CATACCTGCTTGCGGGTATGCCTTTGTTCCTCAGTTGGTATGTTCAAGGTGCTTTTGTAAAGAGTCCTAGCAATCAAAGAATAATAAACAGAAATGATACACAGCGGAATAATGTAAAACACTAAGAAGCACAGCAGAGAATGTATTTCTTGCAGGAGCCTCTGAGAAAGAGGATAAAAGTCACATGATTCGAATGTCATATTTTTGTTGGGGTCTCGAAAAGTATATACATTTGAGAATATAGCCTCTGGTAGAGCAATTATCATAGATGTGATCCAGATGCAGCCAGCTTTGGCATAGGTCTTCAGGATGGCATTGGAAGGCTGTCGCTCCAGTGGCCTCACAACTGCCTTGTATCTAGAAACACACAAGCACAGGCAAAGGTCAAATAAATATGAAAATTACAGAATCTTAAAGTTAGAAGTGGTCATCCACTTCTACCTCCTATCTGACTCTATATAAAACCAAGTCAGCATTAACCAACTGGAACTGGTTATGGTTTCAAATACACATAATAAATCCCAGTATTTTAAATTTAATACGAATTACCTCTTGCCTTATTCACCTGTATGAGATATTCTAGGTTTGCAATTTTATAATTTTATGTGTAGATCCTCTTTGTAGGACAATTAAATATTTTTTAGCATGATTTTGTTTGTGACGGAGAGTAATTCATTACGTGTGTATTACCTTATGTGTTCTAAAAGACTTCCTTTTTGTATAAGTGACTGATGTTAAACCCAATTCTCCTTTTTTCATGACTGAGCAGTCATCAACATCCTTAGAAAAGAATTTTATGAGTTTATACAATAAAGAGGAAAGGGTTAATTTATCCCCTATTCAAACGTGCTAAGTCTTTGCCTAAGCTAGTCTGTAGGTAGATTTAGGGCAAAGCAAGGGTGAAATCGGAAGCCCCTGTACCCATGAAAGATCTCTTCATTTAGATAAATCTTTCTTAAAATCTACAGCCTTTTAGTAAATCTGTCTTCAAATAGAATTTAAAATCGGTCAAAGCTCAAACAGGATATAAAACCAGTCAAAGCAGAGATCCATAAAAAAAACAGGGAAAGCTTTTTCTCCTCTCCGATTCCAGAATTTGAAAAAGCTATTCCTTCTGGTCCTGCCAGGCACTGATTACTTACAGGCATCTTGCCGACATTCTTAAGCATCACTTTTAACATTTAGAGCCTCAATTTTTCCCTGCTTTCAGTTATCATTATACAGTGGGACCACAGGAAAACACAGTACTTAAACTGAAAATATCCTAACAGAGTCTGAAAACCCTGACTGCCAGAGGAAGTCAACCCAAATTAATTCATTTCTCTGGAAATGAGAATGTCATTGAATATCTATGGAAAACAAATACAGTGAAGTGATGACATTACAACTAAGTTACCAAGAAGCTAAAAACCTCACCATTTTTCTGCCATTAATTAATTTGATGAATTTCAAATACATTAGATGCACATGTCTTTTTACCATTCTTCCGGTAGTCAATAACTCATATGTGTTCAATTTCACACTTAGGCTGATATTTTAATGTTGACAATATTGCACCACTAGGCTGCACTAACGTATAACACAAGGATTGTTTTCCTTTTACACCTGAAACAATTTGCCTTACTTATAAACTGGAGGACGGGGTTGGGAAGGGGGGTGAACACCGTTCAAATATTCTATTAAGCAAATAATCACACTTCAAAGAGAATAGATTATCCCCAAAGCATACAATTAAACCCCTTCTCTGATCCTAACACAGGAATTTTAACATTCTTACGCCACTAACTTTTATTTAAACTGCTCCCCCCTTCGATTTTTCAATCTTACACTCAGGCTACAGAGTGTGAGAAAAGCATAATCTAAGCCAGTGAATGCTAAGTACAAGCTTTCCTTTCTTTTTGCCTCATTTCACATCTTGGCAAAGATAATAGAAAAGAAACCCACCTGTCAGCACTGAGGATTGTTAATGTGAACACTGATACACCAACCGAAGTGAGCCGGATGAAAGAGAGCACCTTACAGCCAATTCTTCCGAACAGCCATCCTTCTGCAAGGTAGTGAGTTGCATCCACCGGCACACAAGTTAGCAGAAGTAAAAGATCTCCAAAAGCCAGGCTGGTGATGAAAATATTTGGAACCGTTTGCATGGATTTGGTCTTGAAAAAGACTTTGATGAGAATAGCATTTCCAAGGATTCCCACTGAAATGATCACAGCATACGTGATATAGATGGCACATAATGCTTCTATTCCTGGAGAGTTGTCTGTGGTCCAGCCTTTATTTTTGATATAATTAGGAACGACAGGGCTGGATGATTCTGTATCATTTGTGATTGAAATTAAAGTCTGATTAGGTGACTGAGACTGTCTTTGAGGCATTTCTTCTGATGACTATGCCTTTAATATTCTTCTGCTCAGTTCAAATTGTAGTTGATTATCACGTCAAATGCCCACGTCAAGTAATGTGATGGTAGAGGAACAGAGCAGAATGGCAAGCAAATTCAAGACATCCAGATACTCCTTTCCTTCAGTTGTACTGTGTCTCCCAGCATGCTTGGCTAAGTGCTTACGGAACTGGCACTGAAGAGTGGGAGGTGGAGGAGTTTTATTGACGTTTCAGCGCCAGAAGGAGGGGGGGTTGGGGAAATGCTCTGCAGTTGCTTGTTCTTCCCTGTGGGGGAATCTTATGACTACCTATATAGTATAGAATAACACCTATTGTTTATTAGAATCACTCTGTTCCCATATCTAGTCACGAAGTTTTATATAGACCTTGTCACTTTTGTCCTGGAACTCATTCATTTATCTGCAATCAGGAGGTACTCTATGCACTTTCTTTTACCTGATAAATAAGCATGTGTGTCCCGTGAGCACAGACTTGAACCCACTCCTCTAGATTTCATATCGGTGAGGTACTAAAGCACCAAGTCATTCACATTATGACAGGGCTGATGTCACTATCAAGGAGGATTAATTCAGGTAACCTAGGCTGATCACCTAGCTCTAATACATGGTACTTACAACTCTGTGCATTATACTGAGGCTGCACTGCACAATAGCAAAGCAAACTTTAAGAGATGAAAAGTTCAGGCAAATCACCAGTTCCTTTGTCTCTAAATATGCCAATAAAGCAGTTTTTACTGTTTGACCATCTGTTATAGTGCCACATATTTTTTAAATGCTGTTTAGGGTTTATCTCTTTAGAAATCATTAAAGTGAACCTGCCTTGTCCCCAAACAAAATAACACAGCTTGAGGTTCTGATACAAAAGGACTTTTAGGAATGAAAATCATTATTTTAAAATGAAGATGTATGGGGAAGCTGGGATGGCTCAGCAGGTTGAGTGCTCGCCTTGCAGCCCTGGGGTCCAAGCATTGAGTCCCAGCCCCAGCCCATGTGGACCCATATGCTGAACTGGGGTGTGCTTCCCATAAGGGAGACCCCCAGCCCTGTTCCTGCCCTGCATGGCCCCTGCCAACCTGTGGAGTGAAACTGTCAAAAACTGATGACGTACAACTATGGAGACTGCTCTGGGCCCTCCCCCTTCTCTCTGTCTCTCTTTGTCTCTCAGTCTCTCTCTCTGTCAAAAACAATAAAAATAAATCTTAAAAAAATAAATTGGGGTATGTCATAGGTTACTTCAGACACAATAGGCATGTAGATGATGTTTACATCAACTGAAGGGAGTGGAAAATTAAGACAATTACCTTAGTACCAGCAAGAAAAGCCCCTTGTATTAGAAAATATAAGTATGTGATTTATGTGTGCATATGTAAAGCAAGGGATAGTTTAGGAGTGAAAACCCAGCAGTTTGAAGGCATTTCTTCTAATATAACCTGGGGAATGCTGGGATGGCTCAGAGGGTTAAGCACTTACCTTGCAGCCTCAGGGTCCGGGGATCGACTCCCAGCCCCAGCCCGTATGTACCCATGTGCTAAACTGGGTGTACATCTCATGCGAGAGCTTCTGGGTTGGGCTCCTGCCCGGGATGTGCCTCCCATGAAGGAGGCCCTTGGCACAGTTCCCACCTTGCGCAGACCCACATCCACTTGTGTGGAGTGAAACTATGTTGAAACTGATGATGTATGTACAGCTATGGAGACTGCTCTGGGCTCACTCTCTTGCTCTCTCTTTGTCAAACAGTAAAATAAATCTTTAAAAAATAATATTATCTGCTACAAAATATTCTCTAAAGTGATCAAACTGAAAGGATAATTTCTCAGCTAAGAGGAGCTTTCTGTGGTAAGGTATTTATAAATATATCCATATCAGAATTAGTCTGGGAAATAAAATGAAAAGCAGCAAAATATTTGGCTAGCCAATTAACAAGGAGGACAAACAAAAATTACTCTTTATACAGAATAGGTACAATACATTTTACAAAGAAAGTGAATTGGGTGATTTCAATCAATTATTTGGTTAATTGAGCCTCTGAAAACACACCTATCCTCTACTCTTTATGAAATTATGTCCAGAGCCTGAATTATTCAGTTAAAGAACCATTTTGATGTGAATGGAGAAGGGGAATATTTGGATAACCCCAAATCCCTTCGCTTTTAATTATATACACTTAAGTAATTTCATGCACTGGGATGGCTCTTTAAAATGGTCTCTACAGAAAAGTGCTCTACTGGTTCATATCTTGTTCTCACAAAGATAATGATAAAATCTCTCTGGGATTCCTGCATATCATTTAGCAAATAGCAAACAGTATCTTCCAATTTTTAAGTTGACCAGACGTCCCGCTTTTGGCGGGACAGTCCCAATTTTTAACAATTTGTTCCGCATCCCGCAGCGTTTTAAAAAAGTCCCAATTTTTGGAAAGAAAGCACGACAAGCTAGGGAACGGCAGGAGATAGACCAAATTTTTAATCAAGAACCCCCTCCGCCCCGGTCAATGGTGTCCCGCTTTACCAATGTTCAAATCTGGTCACCTTAAGACTGGTGTCCAGAAACCAACCCTGTGTGTGATTTCTAAAATCATCGGGATTCTAAAGATCTCAGGCATGCTTTCCTCAGGCTGCAGCTACCAGCTTGCCTTTCCTCCTATGTCTTCATGCTGGTCAGGAGAGGTCAGGAGAGGTCAGGAGAGAGTAGTGATATCAGGGTGCTGCTGGAAAAGTGGCATTCTTACCTCCAGAATATCAGAGATGAATGTGACCTTAGCGATGATAAACTTAAATCCTCTATTTTTTCAGAGGGAGATAATGAGGCTCAGAAGGGTAAAGTATTTCATGCAAGGCCACACAAGTACTATGTAACTGAGATACAATGGATTCTCTCTGAATTCTGAAAGGTTAAAATAATTGACTAAAGCTTAAAAACACTCTTTCTGACAATGAGCTATATTTGCTCATTTGACATTGTAGACAGATTTTTTGCATGTTTTTTTAAAGATGTATTTTATTGTTTGCAGAGAGAGACAGAGAGAGAAGGGTGAGGACCCAAAGCAGTCTCCGTAGTGGTACATCATAAGTTTTAACAGTTTCACTCCACAGGTGGATGTGGAGCCATGCAGGGTGGGAACCAAGCTGCCCCCCCCCCCCGCATGGGAAGCATGCTCCAGTTCAGCATATGGGTCTGCGCTGGCCCAGGCAAGGACTTGATCCTCGGACCCCACGGCTGCAAGGCAAGCACACAACCTGCTGAGCCATTCTGACATCCCCTCTGAATGTTTTATTAACCAAAGAGCAAGAGATTTCCAGGCTAACAAGCAAGTAATAGAAAATGTAAATGTGTCTGCTTTTATATCTACTTCTTTTATGTTATAATTCAGCCACCCAACATAACCATGTCTAGTTAATCTTTTGTAGTTAAAGTTGCAGGGCACTTAGCCTATACAAAATGATGACATCTTTGTTTGTTTGTTTTTAGTGCATATGGTCCTCCAATGTTTTAAAAACCAGCTACTCAATTATAGATTAAGCAATAACATAGTCTTAATGTAGCCATTAACTTAAACTATCAGATATTGAACAAATAAATGATCAGTTTTCTGAAGTTGGGTTTCCTGGTTCAGTCTAATTCAGTTAGTGTCGGCAAACAGTTTTAAAATCTCCAAGGAGCTGGGCATCTACAGGTGCTGAAGAACTTTTCTCTGCCTCTAAAGTGGTGGGTAGAGAGATTAGAAAACAGTTGCTAGAGAGAAACTGCAAATTAGGCTCCAAGGGCCTCAGCCATCAGTTATACAGGACAGTGCTTCTCAAATTTTGGCTTGCATCCAAATCACCAAGAGACTTATCAAAACACTGGTTTCTGGGATTCACCTCCAGAATTTTTAACTTTGTAGGTCTTAGATGGGGCCTGATTATTGGCCTTTCTAACAAGTTCCCAGGTGATACTGATGCTGCTGCTCTGGGACCACAGTCTGAAAACTACTTATGTAGGATAAACATAGTCTAGTTATTCAAGAGAAGCATGGCTTTTCCTGATGTTGAGGCCCAAGAGCTATTTCTTTGGGTCTCCATTAAAGAAAAAGGAGTTTTTTAATGTGAAAGATACTTCAAAAACGCTCCCTATATTTTTTAGTCCCTGGTAAGCCATATCTATTGAACTCTTGGGTAGCTATGAGTATGCTCAAATCACCCAGGGTGCTTGGGGTGATCTTTCCAATGGGAGAAAGATGTAGTAGATAAACTTCTTGCCTATGACTCAAGTGCAAATTCTATTTACATGAGTTTGTGTGTGTGTGTGTTTTTTTAATTAAAAAAAATTAAATTTTAAGGGGTGACATTGGTTAGTAAAATTATATAGGTTTCAAGTGTACAGTTCTGTAATACACCCTCTATGTCTTCCATTGTGCATGCATGAGAACTGAAAAATGAATAACCAGAATTATAAATCTTTAAGTCTCTAATTACAGAGGTTATACACACACACACACTGTAATATATATATACACACACACACCCTTGTACTGGGAAACAAGATGGATTACTTTTTTATTAATTAACTAGATTAGATTGATTGTAAGAGGACACAATTTGATTTGTGGGTATATTTGTATCTATATAACAGTGATTCCTGTTGTCATAGAATTCTCTGTTCTCCCTCATAAATTCTTGCCCCAAAACTTTATTGGTATAGTTTTATATTCCAAGGGGAGATTACTGTTCAGAATGGCCTCTTCATAGACCAGGTAGAATAAACACAAACTATGTAATGGTAGGCACTATAAACAGTAGAAATTCCAATTTAATATTTTAAGTGGAATTTTTTTTTGTTAAAGCAAGTTCTTGTCATGATTGAACTTAATGGCTCCCTAAGTGTGAACAGCCATGCTGGCTATTCAGATTTAGGTGCTTTTGTATGCCCTAATCACTTTACTTGCCACCCACACATGCCTAAAATTGCATGCTGTGGCCAAAGTGAAGTTCTACAATTTTAATAGAATGATGCAGTTTTGCAGCAGATAAAATGGTTAGGCGCCCTGAATATTGAGGTAGAAATTATGAGGTAAATTTATTTATTTCTTAATGCATTTCTACCTCTCTTCTCAATAATCTCCCTTTTCTTAGAATCATCTTGAATATCCCTAATCACATGTTCCATTCCCACAGGTCTTACTTTCAACCTCCTACATGTTAATTCCTGTTAAGGTGCTTCAAAGTAACAAAGACCATGCACTTACAATATGGCCCCACAATTTTACTCCTACGTATCCCAAGATAAGTGAAAACATATGTTCATATAAAGACTTACGTATTTTCCGGCGTATAAGACGACCGGGCGTATAAGACGACCCCCTAATTTTACAGTTAAAACATAGGTTTAGGCCTATATTCACTGTATAAGACTACCCTCCACTTTCGAGGCTGTAGTCTTATACAGCGAATATAGGCCTAAACCTATGTTTTAACTGTAAAATTAGGGGGTCGTCTTATACGCCCGGTCGTCTTATACGCCGGAAAATACAGTATATACAAATGTACATGGAAACATTAGTCATAAAAAGTAACTAGAAACAACCTAAATGTCCATCAGTTAGCAATTGGGTAATCAGAGTGTAGCTTATCCATACAACAGCATATGACCCCGGAATAAAAAAAAGGAATATACTATTTTTAATCTAGTTCATTAGTTATCAATTTTATTTTTTGAAGGGATGCTGGGATGGCTCAGCGGGTTGAGCACTCATATTACAGCCATGGGGTCCAAGGATCAAATCCCAGCCCTGGCCCATGCAGACCCATACGATGAACTGGGGTATGCCTCCAGTTCGGTCCTCACCAGGGCAAGCTCCATGCAAGAGGCCCCTGGCCCAGTTCCTGCCCTGCATAGCCCTGCACCCACCTGTGAAATGAAACTATGTAGAAAACCAATGACATGTAACTATGGAGACTGCTCTGGGCCCTCTCCCTTATCTCTGTCTCTCTGTGTCAAAAACAATAAAAATAAATCGTTACATCTTTACCTTTTTATGGGACATAATTATTATGTGGCTCTTTAGTTAGGAACATGAAACCCTTCATGATCTATAATTTGTACTGGGAACTGTCCCAAATAAAAATGGTGACACTTGCAATTTGAAAATTGCATGTTATCAGAGACACAAATGATTAAATGAATTTTTATTATACTCCTCTCACACTCACTGTAGAATGAAAATAGTGAGAGATTTGTTTTTCTTACATATTAGCACTAAACTCTTATTAAGTTCAGACTGGTCACTAACCCTGAATAAGCATAAAATATTGATACAGGGGAAGCCGGGATGGCTCAGTGGGTTAAGCGCTCACTTTGCAGCGCTGGGGACCGAGGATTGAATCCCGGCCCCGGCCCGTGCAGAACCATATGCTGAACTGGGGAGTGCCCCCAGTTCAGTTCTCTGTCTGTCTCTGTATCTCTCTCTCTCTCTCTCTCTCTCTGTCAAAAATAAAAATAAATTAATTAAAAAAATATATATTAAAAAAAATATTGATACATGTTACAACATGGATGAATCTCATACATATTCAATGAAAGATGTGCCACATGACTCTTTAATATGAAATTTCTAGAAAAGGTTAAACTAGAAAGGCACATCAGTGGTTGCCTGGGTCTGGAGTTTGGGGCAAGGATGACTGCTAAGTAGCACAAGGAAAAAATTAGACATGATGAAAGTGTTTTAAAATGACATGGTGTGATGGTGGTTGCATGATTGTGTAAATTTATTAAAACAAACTGTAAAATTAAAATAGGTGAATTCATGGTGTATATATATATTATATCTTAAGAAAGCTGAAAAAATGAGTGAAAATATAGTAAGCACAGAACTAGATGCCATTGCGGGATAGAGAGAAGTAATACATTTCTGGTACCAGGGATGGTGGCATAGGGAAAGTATCACTTGTGCTTAAGAGCAATGCTGCTCTTGCTGCCACTGCTGTTGCTACAGACTGGGCACCAGACCCTTCCCCACAACACTGAACCCAGACTAGGGCTCTGCTTTTGGGAGATACAGAGATAAGTAGAACTCAGCACCTGTCCTCAAAGAACTTAATGGGAAAGAGAAGGTAAGGACACGAATAACCGGGAAACCAGGATTTCTCTGGCTCCTACACATACTTGCTCACACAGCGTCTTTAGCTTTTTGCAAAGTCTTCCACCTGAAGCACTTCTGGCAACGCCTAAGTATAGGGGGCTTACCTGTAGTTTGGGACTAAGGCTGTGCTGGAGTCAGTGGCAATTATTAAACCCTTCAAGGTCTTTCCTAGGGTCTTCCCTGTGCTCATGAAAAAGCATATTCCCACTGGCACTGTTGCTGCTCCACTAGGCACCCCACACCCTGTCCTTTAGTCTCCATGTCACTCTGCCAGGCCTTGTAGTCTCCGCTGTTCCACGAATCACAGCAGTAACTCTGCAGTGATTAGCACTCCTCTGCTGGGTATTGCCAGTATGACAGGGCATGATAAGCCTGCAGATTAAAAATAAGATCTCCTTAAATGTTAAAAGGTCTCATCACAAGAAGAAACA
>PVKE010049254.1:0-11319 GCA_004027555.1 Craseonycteris thonglongyai | reverse complement strand
AAAAAAAAAAAAAAAAAAAAAAAAAAAAAAAAAAAAAAAAAAAAAAAAAAAAAAGAAAAAAAAAGCCCAAAGTCAGCAGAAGGAGGGAAATAATAAAAATCAGAGCAGAACTAAATGAAATAGAGAATAGAAAGATGATCACATGACACTTATTAATATATATGCCCCCAGTCAGGAAGCACCAATATTTACAAAGCAACTATTAATAAAAACAGATCAAAAAGGAGAAACTGACAAAGCACAATTATAGTAGGAAACCTAAACACCCCTTTGACAGCCATGAACAGATTATCCAAAAGAAAATAAATAAGGAAATATCAGCTTTAAATGATACCTCTTAGCAATTGGACATAATTGATATTAAAGAACATTTCATCCTACAACACAAGACTATACATTTCTTTCTAGTGTACATGGAACATTCTCAAGGATAGATCATATGCTGGGTCACAAAGTTAGTACTGACAAATTAAAAAAAATTAAAATTATCCATGTATATTCTCTGACCACAAAGCTTTGAAATTAGGTATCAATTGCAGAACAAAACAAACAAACAAACAAACAAAAACACATGCATAGAGATAAAACAACATGTTATTAAACAACGACTAGATCTAAGAAGAAACAAAAGAAGAGATTAAACAATACATATAAACTACTGAGGATGAAAATACAACCTACAAAAATTACTGAGATGCAGTGAAAGCAGTAATAAAAGAGCAATTTATTTCACTATAGGCCTATCTCAAGAAACAAGAAAAATCACAAGGAAAAATTTGACATTGCGTCCTAAAGACCTATGAAATAAAGAACAAAAGAAGCCTGAAGTCTACAGAAGGAAGGAAATAATAAATATTAGAGCAGAATTAAATAAAATAGAAAATAGAAAAACAATAGAAAAAGTTAATTTAATAAAAATTTGGTTCTTTGAAAAAACTTGATAAAATTGATAAACTCCTGGCTAGGCCCACCAAGGGAAAAAGAGAAAAGACACAAATAATCAAAATTAGAAATAAAAGGGGGAATTATAACTGATACCACAGAAATACAAAGTATCATATAAGAATACTATGGAGGACTATATGCACCCAAATTCTGCAACCTAGAAGAAATGGACAAGTTTCTGGCAACATATAATCCACCGAGACTAAATCAAGAGTAACTGGAAAATCTAAACAGACCAATCAACAGTAAGAAAATTGAAAAAAATCACCAAAATTTTCCCAAAAGCAAGATCCTAGGACCAGTCTCACTAATGAGTTTACACAGCATTCAAAGAAGAATTAACACCTATCATCCTCAAATTATTCTAAAATGTTGAACAAGAGGCAACACTTTCCAACCCATTCTATGAAGCCAACATTACTCTAATACCAAAGCTTGGTAAGGACAATGACAACGCACACACACACAACTACAGACCAATATCTTTGATAAACAGAGATGCAAAATTCCTATACAAAATACTAGCAAATAGAATACAACAATGCATTAAAAAGAGATCGTACAGCATGATCAAGTGGGATTAATGCCAGGGACACAAGGGTGGCTCAACACATGCAAATCAATCAATATGATAAACCACATAAACAAAAGATTAAAAATCATATGATTATATCTACTAATGTAGAAAAATCTTTTGATAAGATCAACAGTCATATATGACAAACCCTCAGCAAATATTATACTGAATAAAAAAAACTGAAGCCTTTTCTTCTAAAATAAGGAATAAGACAGGAATCTCTGCTGTCACCACTACTATTCAACAGAGTGCTATAAGTTCTAGCTGGAGGAATCAGGCAAGAGAATAAAATAAAAGACATTCAATTTGGGAGTGAAGAAATTAAACTGTCAATTTTTGCAGATGACATGATCCTTTATATTGAAAATTCTAAAGACTTCATAGGAAAACTATCAGAAACAATAAACAAATACAGCAAAGTTGCAGGACACAAAATCAATGCACAAAATTTCATTAAATTTTTTATGTATAAACAATAACATTTTAGGAATATAATATAAATGAGAAAAAGAATATATTTTGCAATCACAATTAAAAGAATAGAATACCTAGGAATAAACATAACAAAGAATGCAAAGGACTTATACACTTAAAATTATAAGACATTATTATAATAAAAGAAAGTGAAGATGAATCAAAGAAAGTAAAGATGACACACAAAAAAAGGAAAAATATTCCATGTTCATGAATTGAAAGAATCAACTTAATTAAAATGGCCATATTACCCAAATCAATAAACAAAGTTAATGCAATTACCATCAAAATTCCATAGATGTTTGTTTGAGAAATATTTTTTCAAAAATCATCAGATTTGTATGGAACTGCAAAAGATCCCAAATCACCAAAGCAATCCTCTATAAAAAGAATTAGACTGAAGGCAAATCAAAACCACAATGAGATAGCTCCTTACACTTGTTAGAATGGCTATAATCAACAAGATAAGGACCAGGTGTTGGATAGGCTGTAGAAAAAAAGCATCTTCATACACTGCTGGTGAGAATGTAAACTGATATAATCACTGTGGATTTAAGTATGGAGATTTCTCAAATAGTAAGAATAGAATTACCATGCAAGCCACCAATTCCTCTTCTGGGTATCTACCCAAAAAAACTTAGACATCTTAATCTGCAAAGAGATATGTACCCCAATGTTCATCGCAGCACTGTTCACAGTGGCCAAGTCATGGAAACAACCAAAGTGGCCCTTGGTAGAAAACTGGATAAAGAAGTTGTGGTACATTTACACAATGGAATACTACTCATTGATAAGAAAAGACAAAATACAGTCATTTGCAACCACATAAATTGACCTTGAGATCATCATGTTAAAGGAAATAAGTCAGACAGAAAAAAAATCAAGTACAATATATTTCACTTATATGTGGAATATACAGCTGAAAGTAACAAAGAAACAAAATCTCACAGACACAGTCATTAGTTCAAATATTTCCTGAGGTTAGGTGGGGAGGAGGTTGGGGGAACAGGGAGGAGAAAAAAATAACAAAGTAAGAAAAGAAAAATAATTTGGCAGTTCTTATAATATTATACATAGAATTATTATATGATCCAACAATGGAAATTTTCCTTGCAGTAAGGGACACTTATGTCTGCTCAAAAATCTATATATTAAAATAAGTCATGGGGATGTAATGTATGCATAGGGAATATAGTTAACAATATTGTGATTCCATGGTACAGTGTCAGATGGTTGCTAGAATTATGGTGATTACTTCTTTAGGTTTATAAATCAAATAACTATGGGGTACATTGGAAACTAACATAATATTTTATCTTATCTATATTTTAATAAAAACCTTAAAAAATTGATATGTAGTTGTTTATACCAGGTATACTTATAATAGCTAAGAACTGAAAACAGCACAATGTTTCTCAATAGATTAGTGTTTAAACAAACCACGGTACCTCTGTACCATGAAATACTACTTATCAACGTAGAGGAATAAATGCTAGGCTCACATAGCATGGGTAGAACTCAAAGTTTTCAAACTGTAATATTTTATTCATATAACATCCTTATAATGCCAACATTTCAGAGATTGAAAGAGATTAGAGATTGCCATAGGTTTGGGCTGCTAGGGAAAAGGATGTGAGCATAACTATAAAGGGGCAGCATGTGGGAGTCTTTGTGGTGGTGTTTACTTACCATATATAATAAAATGACACAGAACTATACACAAACATTGTATCAATGTAAAAACTTTGGTTTTGATATTGTTCTATAGTTGTATAAGATGTAATTATGTGGAGAAATGAGGGAAAGATACATAGAACCTCTCTGTACTGTCTTTGCAACTACCTATGAATTACTACTTATCACAAACTAATTTTTTTAAGTACCTCAGTTTGGATATTGTAGCAACATGTTTTTTTATTTTTATTTAAAAGAAATTTTTTAAAAGATTTTACTGTTTTTGACAGAGACAGAGATAGACAGAGACAGAGAGAAGGGGAAGGGCTCAAACCAGTCTCCATAGTAGTACATTATTAGTTTTCATCATGGTTTCATTCCACACAGGGAGGCGGGGGCTGCGCAGGGTGGGAACTGAGCTGGGGGTCTCCTGCATGGAAGGCACAACCCCTCAAACCAGGGGCCAAACTTGGGGTGGGGGGAGGCAAGAACCGAACTGGAAGCCTCCCTCATGGGAAGCACACACAGTTCAGCATATGGGTTCACACCGTCCGGGGCCAGGATTTGATCCTCGGTCTCCAGGGCTGCAAATGAGCGTCTAATTCACTGAGTCATCCCGGCTTCCCCTATTGTAGCAACAATTTTCTGAATCTTTTTTAAATAACTGATTCCAGTTATTTTATGTAAGTTGTTTCTGGATTGTTTAAATATGAGCAACTATTACAGAAATAATCACTTTTTAAATGTTAACTTTTTACATTACACATTTAAATATTTTATTCATGTACTTGTGCATTAATATTCCTACAGCAGTGCGTACACAAAATTCCTAGATTACTCCTTGTAAGTGTATGGTTATATCATGTCTTAAAAAGTTTTATATTTTATATAGAAATTTGTATGCCTGTGGTTTCACATATAGGCATTCACACATGCACACTTATTACTAGTAGATAGAAATTACAGATGATATAGTATAATATCTGAGGTTACATTTAATTGAACACATGGAAATTAGTTTAGGTACATAAAATATATATTTAAAATTCCTTTAAGAAATCAGTAAATTTTTATCATAAAACATATATTAAGTACAATTAATCCATAATTTTTTCTTTGTTTTTTATTTTTAATGACAGTAAAATATGCATAACATATACTTTACCATCCTAACCATTTTATGTATATAATTTAGAATTAATCCTTCTAAATTATTTTTTTTATTATACCTAAGAGTGACACAAGGTGACAAAAAATATCAGATTCTACAGTCTGAAATGGATTTTTCTTATTAATAATAATATTTTTCTAGAATTAAAGAACTTTTAAAGAGGATCACAGCTAGAAAAGATATAGAGAACAAGAGAAGAGATTTTCCTATAGGTAGAACCATTTTTTTCCTTCTTCTGTAAGAGAGGTTTGCACAAATTCAAAGGACAATTTTTCAGATTACTTAAAAACAGTAGGACTCGAAATAAGATAGAAAAAACACAACAATTATATCAAAGCACTGACCTGCTGCTCTCTCACTCCAGCAAATATGACATCCTTAATCTCTGTAAAGTTTTGCAAAACAACACCACCCCCTCATAGATAAATATAATCAGTCCATATATACACAAGTAGTTTTAAGATATGCTATTTCATGCATACAAATGTTTGCTTGCCATTTTTTTATATTCAATGAATATTTTTAATCAATTTTCCATTTTGTTGTTTTTCAACATACTCTTTAGATAGATTCATTTATGAGAGCTGGAAAGAACACAAGAAGTAAGACAATTCTATGAAACTACCAGTTTCCTTTGAAATTTGGATCCAGGTAGTTATTTATCTCCCTGATTAATATATCAACTTTGAATATACAACACTAGCTTTTATCTGGATTGTGATCAAATTAAAATAATATACAGAGATAAAAAAGCTGTACTACAGATGTAGACTTCAGAGTGTCTTTTACCGGTGTCTGTTGCTTGTCCTAGTCTTCATTTCCTTTCTCCAACTACAGAGTACCTGAGCAAAGCCTCTTGTGGTGGTAGACTGAAGCCTAATAACACAGAGAAAAAAAACCCTCAATCTTCTAAGCATTGGTTATGCAATTTGGGAATTATTTATATTAATTGCTTCCTCTCCTTTCTATCCTTAAGATGCATTCTGACCAGTAAGAGGTAGAGACGTAAATCATAACATACTCCCTTGCTGCCCATTAATGGCTGTATAATTATTAATTGATGGGTAACAAACCATCAGAAATGTAGTGACTTGAAATAACAACTGTTTAGTTTGTGATTCTGTAGATCAGCAGTTAGGACTGGGCTCACCTGTGTTGTTCTTGTATTATTGACTGGGCAAGTCTGACATTTACAGGGCTTGCTTATATATACAGGATCAACGAATGGGTCCACTTGTGTACAATGGTCTCAGCTGAGATGATTGGTGAGTCTCTGTGGGGTCTCTCATCCTTTAGGAGTCTCATCCAGTCTTATTTACAGAATAGTCCGCAGAATTCCAATTTTAAGGAAGAGGGCAAATCAAAATAACGAGAGCTTTTCAAGTTTTCACTTGTATCACATTGTCCACCCAAAGCCACATACCATACCCAGAGTAAAGTGGGTAGAGGGGGCGCTCTTTCAAACAGCATGGAAATGGAAGTCTGATAATTAGTCATTATGGTAATCAACAAATGACAGAGGGGAAAGCTGGGTGGCTCAGGGGGTTGAGCACTAGCATTGCAGCCCTGGATTCTGAGGATTGAGTCCTGGTCGCAGCCCTGGCCTGTGTGGACTCATATGCTGAACTGGGGTGCACTTTCCCCCAATTTGGTTCCCATTCCCCACTGAGGTGAGCTGCCCATGTGGAGGCCCTTAGCTGGGCTCCTGCCTGGGGCATGCCTCTCATGTGGGAGGCCCCGGGCTTACAGCAACCTGCCTCCCATGCAGGAGCCTGCCCTGTTCCTGCCCTGTGCACCCCTGCCAACCCTATGGAACAAAAACTATGTAGAAAACTGTTGATGTACAACTATGGAGACTGCTCTGGGCCCACCCTCTTCTCTCTGTCTCTCTGTTTCTGTCTCTGTCTCTCTCTCTGTGCCAAAAAACAATAAAATAAATCTTAAAAAAAATAGATGACAAGCTTTGCTACATGAACTTAGAGAATTTGGAAAACCAACATTATAACTTGGTATCTGGATATTTCAGTATAAACTAAAAATATAGCCTACTCAAAAAAAAAAAAAGTCCAACAGTTAATAGTTTAGTGGTTACCTGAGGGTAAGGGGGGAGATGGGTGGGAGAGTTAGGGGAGGAGTTGGGAGGGGCCTTCAAATATATGGTGATAGAAAGAGAGCTGATTCTGGGTGGTGAGCACATAATGCGTTGTATAGACAATGTAATGTAGAATTGTACACCTGGAAATAATGTAATTTTTATCAACCAATATCATCCTAATAAATTAAATTTAAAAAGTCCAGTTTAAAGAAGAATCAAAAAAGCATTATTGTGAAAATAGAGGTAAATAGCTATGATTTCCCACATAAAATTTTGATAAGCCAGATTTTATCACATAGGAATCTCAAGTAGAATTTTGAAAATTCTGAATCTGGATTTTAGTAACATGAAGCAAATGATAAGACAATGATATATTAGATATTAGTTCTTAATAAAATTTAAAATTGCAACCTATATTTTAATGTTCATTAAACTTCACTGTACTATTATAAGAAATGTTATAAAATTTCATATCAATAGCAATTCTGAATTATTTTTTTTATTATTATTATTACTATTATTGTTTTCACAAGAAACTGATGTTCATAAAAATTAAGTGGTTAGTCTTCAAGTCATATAGCTAAATAAATAAAACGCATTCGCCATTGTTTTGACTTCTTTTGAAAATGTGAAATTGAATGTTTTATCCTGTAAAAACATACAATATGATGTGTTCTGAAATTATCCAAAATTTCAGTTTATAGTTAACTCTGTCTATATTGTAACTTCAATATCAATAATCAGCTGTGGACATATTTGTCCTCAATTTTTAACAGAGTAATTCAGTCGTTTACTTGTCAACTTTAGAAGCTTTTTTTTCTTTTTTCTTTTCTATTTCCTCTTTCTATCTTTATTTTAAAGTTTGAGAGCTATTTTGATTGATAATGAATCTTTTTTTTAATTTTTTAAATTTTTTTGATAGTGAATCTTATAGTGCAATTTTCTCTTTTTTTATTACTAAATTAATTGGGCTGACCTCTGTTGGTAACAATTAGATAGGTTCCAGGTGTATAATTCTACATCACATCGTCTACGTATTGCATTATGTGCTCATCACCCGGAGTCAGTTCTCTTTCCATCACCATATAGTTGATGCCCCCTCCTTACTCTGCAAACCCCTCTTTCTACACCTACATCCCCTTTTACCCTGACCCTCAGGTAACCAGTAAATTTTTTATTGTGCCCATGAGTTTTTGTTTCTTTGTTACTTTAGTTGTATATTTCATTTATAAGTGAAATTTATGTTTCTTGATTTTTTCAGTCTGATTTATTTCACTTAAAATGATGGTCTCAAGGTTCATCAATGTCACAAATGGCTGCATTTCAACTTTTCTTATTATTGAGTAGTAGTTCATCGTGTAAATATACCACAGACACTTTGGTTGTTTCCACAACTTGGTCACCATGAACAGTGCTGCGATGAACATTGAGTAAGGTGACCAGACATCCCGCTTTTGGCGGAACAGTCCCGATTTTTAACAATTTGTCCGCGTCCCGCGGCGTTTTAAAAAGTCTCGATTTTTGGAAGGAATGCATGACAAGCTAGGGAACGGCGGGAGATAGACCAAATTTTTAATCAAGAACCCCCTCCTCCCCGGTCAGTGGTGTCCTGCTTTACCAATGTTAAAATCTGGTCACCTTAACATTGAGGTACATATACCTTCGCAAATTAGGGTTTTCAAGTTTTTTTGTTTTGTTTTGTTTTTGGTGTAAATGCCCAGAAGAGGAATTGCTGGGTTTCATGGTACTTCTATTCTTAAGTTTTTGAGTAATCTCCTTAATGCCTTCCATAGTGATTGTGCCAATTTACATTCCCACCAGCAATGTATGAGGGTTTCTTTTTCTCCACAGCCTCTTCAGCATGTGTTATTCCTTGTCTTGTTGATTATAGACATTCTAACAGGTGTTACATGGTATCTCATTATGGTTTTAATTTGCATTTGCCTAAATGCTAGTGAATTTGAGCATTTTTTAATGTATCTGTTTGCCATTTCTAATTCTTCATGGGAGAGGTGTCTGTTTAGTCCTGCCATTTTTCAATTGGAATGTTTATTTTTTGTTGTTGATGAGTTGTATGAATTCTTTATGTATTTTAGATATTAGCCCCTTATCAGAGGCATTGCTTGCAAATATTTTCTCCCATTTGGTTTCCTCTTTACTTTGTTGATGGTTTCTTCTGTTGTGCAGAAGATTGTTAGCTTGATATAACCTGATTCATTTATTTTTGTTTGAGGTGGCATATATATTAATAATTGTCAAGTCATCTTGTTGTATTATCCTCTTTATCACTATAAAATGTCCATCATTGTCTCTTATCTGGATACCATTTGCTTGGAGTATTTTTTTTTCTACCCTCTCACTTTGAGTCTGTATTTGTCCTTCTGGCTTAGGTGTATCTCTTGGTGACAGGATAAGGTTGTGTTTTATTTTTTAATGCAGTTTGTTATTCTGTGTCTTTTTATTGGTGACTATAGTATTTTTACAATGAGAGTGATGATTGGTATATGAGAATATTCTATATCCATTTTATCTTTTGTTTTCTGTTAGCTCTTTTTGTTTTTTCAGTTGCTTCTTTGTTCTTTTTTTTTCTGTCAGTAATCTCTGATGGTGTTTATGATTGGTTACTCTGTTTTCTCTTTTATTTCACGTGTCTCAGTTCTAAATTCTTTCTGAGTGATTACCATGAAGTTTATGTAAAAGAAAGTTTTATATATGCAGTGATTTCTTTTCTTAACGATGATGCTTCTTATCTCCATTCTCTTTAGACGTTTAAACATTTACTTCCACCCCTTTTATGTTTTTGTTCTCCTTGTTTATCTCTATTTGTTTTTACTATTTGTTTTAGGTCCAGTAGCTTTCTTCACTATTTCTTGAAATGCCAGCCTTGTGCTGAAGTATTCCCTCAGCTTCTGTATGTCTGAAAAGTTCTTGGGGAAGGTGGGATGGCTCAGTGGGTTAAGCGCTCACTTTGCTGCACCGAGGACCGAGGATTGAATCCTGGCCCCGGTCCATGCGGAACCATATGCTGAACTGGGGAGCTCCCCTAGTTCAGTTCTCTCTCTGTCTGTATCTCTCTCTCTCTATCAAAAAAAAAATGTGAAAATTTCTTTATTCATTTTTTATGTCTAAAGGATAACTTTGCTAGATAGATGATTCTTGGCTGGTATATTCTCTATTTTAATATTTTGAATACTTTATTCCACTCTTTCCTGGCTTATAGAATATCTGTTGAGAAATCAGATGATAGGCTGATTTCCTTTATAGGCTATGGTGTTCTTTGCCCTGGCTGCCTTCAGGATTCTTTCTTTGTTTTTGACCTTTGATATCATCAGTATAATGTGCCTTGGAGAGGATCTTCTAGAATTTAGGTAGTTAGGGGTCCTGTTTTCTTCTCAAATTTGAGCTTCCAGTTTTTTTCCATAGATTTGGGAAGTTCTCATCTACTATTTTTTCTGAACAAATTTTCTGTGCCCATCCTGTCCTCTGATCCCTCTGGAATACCTATTATTCTTATTATACTCTTTGTAATGGAGTCAGAGAGTTCTTATAAATATCTTTAATTTCTCTTAGCTCTTATGTCTCTCTCTTCTGCCTTCTGTGACATTTCCAATTTTGTGTCATTTATTTCACTAATTCTTTCCTCCATCTGGTCAGCTTTGCTTCCTTTGTTAGCTATTTTATTTTTCATTTCCTTTGTTGTGTTATCTACAGAATTTCTATTTGTTTCTCTTTCATAGATTTAATTTCTTGTTTTAAGAGTTATTGTATTGTTTTGACACTGAGAGAGACAGAGACAGAGAGAGATAGGAAAAAGAGAGAGCCCAGGGCAGTCTCCATAGTTGTATGTCATCAGTTTTTGACATGGTTTTATTCCACACAGGTGGGCGGGGGCTGCATATGGCAAGAACCAAAATGATGGCCTCCAGCATGGGAAGCACACCCAAGTTCAGCATATGGGTCTGCCTGGGCTGGATCCAGGATTTGATCCTTGGTCCCTGACGCAGCAAAGTGAGCACTTTACTCACTTAGCCATCCCGGCTTTCCCAGTTTTAATTTGTTTGTTAAAGTAATTTTTGTTTACAGATTTTCTTTTTCTGAGATCACTTAGCTACCACTGTGTACTCTGCCAATTTTCTTTGATCTCTTTGAGTGTTTTCAGAACTGCAATCTTGAATTCTGTCATTTAGATTATTTATTTACGTATCTTCATGTTTCTTTCCTGGAAATTTTTCATTTTCTTTCTGAGCACCTTTGTTCACTAGGATACTCATTGTGGTTGGAGTATTTCTCTTCCTGGACATAAGGGCTTTTCCCCTGGTAGATGTGAATACCTGGAGACGTTTCTTTTTTTTTTTTTTTTTTTTTTTTTTTTTTTTTTTTTTT
>PVKE010049253.1:0-11332 GCA_004027555.1 Craseonycteris thonglongyai | reverse complement strand
TCTCCAGGTAAACACCAAACCATTGAGTGTGTCCATAATGCTGGTGCCCTCTCCCACCTCCTCTCCCTCTCTCCCTCCCCCCTCCTCCCCTTCCCTCAGGCAATCACCAAGATATTGAGTGTGTCCATAGGTCTCTGTGTCTTTGTTCCTTTCAGTTTTATATTCCACCTATAAGTGAGGTCATATGTTTCCTGATTCTTTCAGTCTGACTTATTTCGCTTAATAAGATGGTACATGTAGCTTTCCTATACTGTGGTGGTGGTGGTTTTAGAGTGAAGTCTGAAGCTCTTCTGGAGGGCATGCTGTTTCTTACAAATGCAAGAATTGTGTGATCATGGTGTGGTTGGGTTTGTTCCAGCTTTGAAGATACCTGCTGTTGGGTTTCTCAGAATCTCTCCATGTGGTGAGGCTGCCCCCTAGTGTTGATAAGAAGTGTTTACATGGCTGGCCCCATTTCCCAGCCCGCTTTGGGGCCTCACCCATGTCCCTCCCTCATTGCCTTCCAGCCTTCTCTCTGAGACCTGTCCCCTTATCCAGGCAGCCTGACTCGTCAGCTAGACCAACGCCAGTGCCTCCATTTTCCGTACTCTGGGCCACACTAGACGTGCTTACACGTGGCGTGTGCCTAGGCAGGTTACTGGACGTGCTGTGCTTCTGTCTGTCCACTGGTAGGGCGGGAGTGGTAATGACCCCCTGTGGTCCTAAAACGGGGGCATGATGCAGAGGGCCTGGCGTGCGACCCTCCTGCCACCGACGGCATGCTGGCTGTCCTTCCGAGCCAGGTAACCTGGAGCTGCCCAGAGCAGTGCTAATGAATAACGGCCGAGGGAGAGGCAGTGTGCCCTTCTCGTCACAGACCGTTCTTGTTCCTCAGCACTCCAGGTGTGTCCAGGTGATGGAGGGCCCGCGTTCTCTTTGCAGGTGGCTCTGGACCTGTGGGAAGACTTCAGCCTCTGCAGAGAAGGGCAGAGAGAGTGGGTTGCCCAGAAGATCCACGAGTCCCAGTTCACCATCGTGGTGTGTTCCAAGGGCATGAAGTACTTCGTGGACAAGAAGAGCTCCAAGCACAGAGGCGGCGGCCGAGGCTCCGGGAAGGGCGAGCTCTTCCTGGTGGCCGTGTGGGCCATTGCGGAGAAGCTCCGCCAGGCCAAGCAGAGCTCGTCGGCCGCGCTGCGCAAGTTCATCGCCGTCTACTTCGACTACTCCTGCGAGGGGGATGTTCCTGGCATCCTGGACCTGAGCACCAAGTACAAACTCATGGACAACCTCCCCCAGCTCTGCTCCCACCTGCATTCCCGAGACCGCGGCCTCCCGGAGCCTGGGCAGCACCCTGGACACATCAGCAGGAGGAACTACTTCCGGAGCAAGTCGGGCCGGTCCCTGTACGTGGCCATTTGCAACATGCACCAGTTTATCGACGAGGAGCCCGACTGGTTTGAGAAGCAGTTCGTTCCCCTCCAGCCTCCCCCACTCCACCACAAGGAGCCAGTCCTGGAGAAGTTCGACTCGGGCTTGGTTTTAAATGACGTCATGTGCAAACCAGGGCCCGAGAGCGACTTCTGCCTCAAGGCCGAGGCAGCCGTCCCCGGAGCGCCGGCCAGCTCACACTCGGAGGCTCAGCAGCTCGGCCTGGATGCAGACACGGAGGCCGGGCCCAGCCCGGGAGGCAGCGCGGTCCTGCCGCCCCTGCTGCACGCGGTGAAGGCGGCCAGCCCCTTGGGCATGCCCCGGGACTCGGGCATCTATGACTCCTCCGTGCCCTCCTCCGAGTTGTCTCTGCCCCTCATGGAGGGGCTCTCAGTGGACCAAACAGAAACCTCCTCGCTGACGGGCAGCGTGTCCTCCTCCTCAGGCCTGGGTAAGGCAGGCTGTCCAGAGTAGGGGGCGGGGGGCGGTTCCCAGGCAGGCCACGGCCTCTGTTCCTAAGTCTGAAATCCGTGAAAGCGTTTTTCTAATTAGGGTACTCACTTATTTGGCAATGAAACCTGCTGGGGGGTGGGCTGGGGTGCTCATGCCACTCCATTGCTAGTCTCAGTCTATCGCAGGTCTTGGGGACGTTCACATGTGTGAGCTGCCCAGTCCTGTGCTATGTAATGTACAGTCCGTGCTTGATGGCATCTTCCTAGAGTTCCAAAACAGCTGAAAACCAAAACCTTTTGGGTCCCAAGGGTGTTGGGTGAGGGTCTGCGGACCTGTATCTTTGTTGGCACTTGTAGTGTTCACTACCCCCCCCCCCCGCCCCGACCCTCCCAATGTCTTTGAAGCTACATCTGTTGAACTTGGGGTTCACGGGTACAGTGGTAGCACCCTCATAGCTCAGCTCAGGCTCTGGGTAAGACTCTGTCCGTGTCCCCTGTGGGACACCATGTCAGAATGCTCCATACTCTGCCTGTGAGTGTTTGGAGTCCTGCATGCAAACCCCTGACTTTCAGCTAAGGGAACTGAACCTGAGGGCAGCATGGGAGAGCCCCGCCTGGAGCTGCCTGGGATGCCCACCTCCCCTGGGCTGAGCCCATGCCTAAACCCAGATCCTGCCTGCTGTGTAGTGACACGTAGCTCTCCCCTCTTTTCTCCCCTCAGGTGAGGAGGACCCTCCCGCCCTTCCATCCCAGCTCCCCGCCTCTGGGGCGTGTAAAGCGGACCCTGGTTGCTGCAACTACACTGGTGAACTCCACGCAGTCGCCCCCTTGTAACAAATGGAAGAGTCTAAGCATTGCCACTTTAGCTGCTGCCTCTGGTTGCCGTAGTCCACTTGGAGCTGAGGTCTCTCACAAGGATATGCGGAGTGAAATTCATGCCCGAACCTGTTCTCCTGGCCCCTACACTCTACCAGACAACTTGGCAAAGTCTCCCGCTTTCTAGAACCATACGGAGCTCTGAAAGGCATGGTCATAAGATCTGACAGAAGCTCGCTGTGCTCGGTCAGACCTCAGATGAGAGCCAGTTCTGGGAGGTAGGGAGGAAGCATGGAAAGAGAAATAGAAACGTACCTGCACTGACCGATCAGACTTCATTTATCTCCACAGACTTGGCCTCTCCCCTGTTGGCTACTTGGATGGGAAATGCTTTGTAGAGAAAGCACTTTTAATGCTATTGCAACCTCAGAAACCGAGTGCCAGGCTATCTGGAATCCATGTTGTTACAGATGACGTTCCTGTTGGTTTTTGGTATGGAGCTTATGATGTCATCGGGGCTACAAAAGCTCTAAGTCAAAGGTCAAGAAGATGACTAGACATGCAATCACCGCTCACAGAACGAGTCTTGATGTGTTAGTGGGTGGCATGGCTGGCTGAGGTGGGGGCTGCCAGGCCAGGCTGACTGTCTAGACCATTCTTTCTGAGATGGGTTGGTCAACATGCAAAGGCACCAGAGCTCCGCACCCAGAGCTGCCTCGGTCTAAGAAGGCATCGTGTGAGGGCCCGATCTGCCTGCCAGGCATCCCTGGGTTCCATGTACTGTGCTGTGTCTCAGATGTCGGTGCCTGGAAGCGTTAAGAGACTGAGACACAGCTGGGCTGCAGCGTGCAGTTCACATGTCGGTTGGCTTCTGGTCTAAAGCAGTATTCAGAATATTAGGGACCCGAATCCACTGAAATCCAGCAGCATGTGGAGGCGGTGGCCAGTTAATCTGCTGAACTGGTTTTGACTAATGACAAACGTCTTTTTAAGAAGGTGACAAGGAGGGGGCTGTCACAACAGTGAATGTGCTCTTCGAATATTTGCCTAAAGAAGATACGGGACCTGAAATAATTAAATTCTTAAATGTTGAAGTACTCCCCCACCACCCAGCCTGTGAATCATGTTCCATTTTGTGTTTCTGTTGTACTTTCTCAATGAGAGATTTGTCGTCTTCTGTGCTCCATCCTGCCAAAAACAGGTATTTAGGGCTTTTAGGAGGAAGGAATTTGCTTTAACTAGGAAACGTAAATGTTCTATTTTTATGTGACTTCTCTACAGAATTTCTGTTTCCAAAGGGAACACGGTTATTCCCTTCTCCTTCTTACACCTTTAGGGGGGTGTGAGCATCTTATTCCACCTTGTTCGTATCATAGATGCTGTTGGATTTGGCACTCTGTTTTCTCAGCACTCATACCAGGGACCATGGTTTTGACTCCTCTAGCAAATAGGACCTATATTGGGGGTGGGGGGTGCTAAGAAACATCCCGAGGATGGAATGGGAGGTGGGAGGGGGCAGGATTTCTCCTCCCAAGCACATGCGGGGCAGGTGGGGAAGGGAAAGTTTACACCCTTCCTGGAAAGAAGAGGTTTGTGTGTATTTTTGAGACGAACCCCACACTCCCTGCTCTGTGAAGGCAGCTGGCAGCTTCAGGGGAGAAGAACGTGCTCGTCTGTTCTCTGGCATCGAGTTTCCTGCAGCTGCTCTGAGGGAAAGACAAGTGAGCAGCCGAGCTGCCTCCCCCCTAAAACCAGGCATCCTGTTGGAGAAGAGACCTTCCATGCTGTCACTGTGGGATACAGGACGAGTACAGGGCTCCTGCCCACACGTGACTGTCCTACCATTGCATCCTCAGCATGCGTTCTGTGAAGGAGAATGATCGGTCCGAGCTTGCCAACATGTGAAAATTCACTCTGGAACGTTATCAGAGAGCTGTCTTATTGAGACCCAGAAATGATAGGGGCCCCAAAGGGACCATTACATTAGGAGCCACTTTTAGGATAGACATTCAGCTTTGCATGTGACATGAGGCAGCGCTGAGAACGTGGCCCCAGGCACAGCCTGGAGGGCTGGGGCCAAGGAAGCTCACCTGAGCTTCATGAGCATGGGCAGAGAGCTTGGTGAGTGAACTCACTATGAAAATAGAGGGGGGAAAGGTGCTCGTCCCAAAGTCGGGTAATGTTTTGGTTTGGGTTTAGGGTTTGGGTACTTATGTTTAAATACCAAGTCATGAAACCACAGTGTAAATGCCTAACTCAGAATAAGCTGAGAAGTCCAGCTTCCTGGTTTTTGCCTTATTAGCTTTCCTGGTTTTTGCCTTATTAACTACTTTTTTTTTTTTTCCACCTTTCCCACGTCAGGCTAGAAATGGGAATTGTTACCTTGTAGATTAAGGCAAAACATCTGTTTTAAGCAGACCCTCTACTTTTTTGACTTACACATTGTTCGAGGCGGTGCAAAGGATGAGACAATTCAGATAAAGGTTCTGTAAGTCACTGACATTGGGGAAACAAGAATTCAAATAAAGTGATGCTTGCAATAACAGTCCTTGGTCCTGGGAGTCAAAGGCTTGCTTGTTCGGTGGTGTCCTCTGGACAGGAGAGTGGGGACAAGTCCAAGGCCAGGTAACTTAAGAAACCTGCAGGTAGTCAAGGGAGGGAACTTGTGGTTCGTCCTAACTCACCAATGTCCTCCAGAAAGGACTGAGCACTGGACACAGTCAGCTCTGTCAGGATGCTGATCAGGGAGGTGACCGCCCAGGTGAAGGTGTGCTCTTCTCTCAGGTCAGCTTCAAGCAACAGGGACCACCTGGATGGGCCCAGCCCAGCCACCCAGTGGGCGGAAGGTACTCCGGAGGGCCAAGTCCTGGTCCTTTGCAGCACACTGGTCTCTAGAAAGAATCAGAAGCCATTTAGGTCCAGGCCAGGTACTCAGGTGGTTGACCCAGCCAGGTAATCCTATTTTGAGCCAAAAGTGAGATGGGGCCATAAAGTCATGAGACAGAGTTGGTGCTTGACACATAAGCAGTAACTGAAGATAGTCCCAGATCAGAAGTTTAAAAAATGCCTTCAGCAACAATGTCATCATCGGAATCAATGTACGGTAATTGAAATTCATGTATGTTTGTCAAAGTTCAGTTTTACTACTTCAGAGCCACAATGTCTTTTTATAAAGCTGACCCTTAGTCTCACATTCCCTAACTGAAGTGCAAATAAACGGAAAACTGTCTCTAAAAATTTGGGCTTACATGATTTTCAGAACTCCCCACCACTGCCAAGGTTTAACATCTATTCCTTTAAAAGAAGAAAGAAAAATAAAAGCTATATTCTTCCTAGAGAAGAAATGACACACCCTCCTCTCCAAAGAGAGAAAACCCTACAGTCCCCCAACCTCCTGAACACTAATTTGACTTTCATAAAGAGGTAGAAATTCCTTACTCTTCATGTGTTTATTGGAGTAAGGTGGACAGTGCCGTCGTGAAAGTTACTAGCCTTTTCTATTCATATTGTTGGTGAAAACTGCCGCTCTTATGTAACAGATGGTGTGCCCTCACAGTGTGCAGCAGGCCAGGAATACTGGTAAATACGTGTGAGTATAAATGGCCGTGGCTGGTCCTCAGTGTCAGGGAGACAGTAGGTCAAGCTGCAGTGCTTCGTCCTACCTGCAGGGGGCAGCTCCAGCCGGCTGTGGCCCCGCAGTGTTTCTTGATCTTGCCATCTTTCAGGAGAAGCTGAGAACTTGGAGTTTTACGTGAAATTATTCTGATTTGTTTAGTATTGGCAACTAAAATAAAATTAAGTTTCTGTGTTCAACAGCACACATGGGTGGACCTGATTTGGCCTACTGGCTGCCCATTTGTGACCTCTGCTATTTTAAGATCCGAAGTGAAAGGCTGCCAGGTGTCTGATGCCATCGGAAAAGTGATCTCGCTAAGTGCAGCCAGCAGCTGGATTGCTTATTTGATACGATTTGATATGATTGTGAGTGTGTTCAAAATGTTTCCATTGCTTCTTTACATTTCGCGGTGTCTTAGGACAAAGTCAAGCCAGTTCATTTTAAAGTCAGATTTATGGTCTCCCACGTTAACAAAAAAATACGACCCTTGGAACAAATTCACTTAAACCCCACAACCTGAAGGACTTTGTTGATGCTTTTTGCTGTTGGTTTAATCACTTTTTTTTTTTTTAAGATCATGTGCAATTCTGAGCTCAGGCCAAGACTTAATAAGAAAAAGCAGGCATTGTAGAGCTAGGGCCAGGACTCCTGGAGTGGCCCCCAGAGCCATGTGTTTGCATTGTCTTCTTGTTTTAAGTGACCCACGAATGAATCTGTTTTGAAGGGATGAAGTCACGTGCAGGAGAAAAGCTTTTCCTGATACTGAGATGTCAGTTAGGAGTTCTCATGGAGTGGTGGGTCCTCGCTATATCACCTCCCTTCCAGGCTCAGGGTGAAAACAAACAAAAGGAAGTCCAACTGTAAGCCAATAGCTCTGATTCCGATTTCAGAGTTTTGGGGGTGGGAGGACATTTGGATTATCTAGCATGTTCCCTTGGGTGTCAGGGCTGCAGCTGAATTATTTCAGACATATGGCCGCGGATGGGATTCTGGATTTTCAGCAAAGGAGATTCTGTAACCTATCCTGCTGATCAGATAGTTCTTTGTGTGTCTTCCTTATAGAAATTTGAACCAGCCTTCTTTTGTTGGGCGTGTAGTGGAAAAAGAACAGCTGTTCACCTTCCCTGCATTTGAAAACCGCAGTGAAGTCATTTCCCTGGTGTTTTTATTTCAGTGATAAATAATCCCACCTACTTAAACCATTCTTCATAGCTTTTGTTTTCCAAGGGCTTAATAATTTTCACTGCTGTTCTGTTTCTCAGTTTCACACTCAGTTTAGTTGCCCCAATAGAATGAGGTGCCTTATTTACACGGGTGCTTTGTGAAGGCCAAGTTTAGGATGGGGGTTACAGGGAAATTCTTATGTGCCCTCCTTCTCTTACTACTTAAAAATATAATGGCACTTTAAAAAAACAATGATACATCATCTGTATTCATGTTGGGGATTATTTGCCACATGTTTGTTGTTTTCTTGGCAATAGTCCTCTGTCATACATCGGTTCCCCCCCACTTCCCCTCTTGGGGTCAATCATTGCTGCTTATTTTTTATTTTTTTAATGTTATTGCTGACTTCTTCAAGATACTTTTCAGGACCATCTCTTACCTTCTGAGTGGCAGCTTTCTCTTCCAATTCTGGATTTTATTCTTACATATCTCTAGATATCACCTTTAATTCATGACTCCCAGTATTAAAGAATGCAGACTTCACTTTAACCACTGGTGAGCTAGACAGCAGTTGTTAAAGGCTAATTGGCAAAGAGGTCGAGTGAGGGCCTCTTGGGAATTCTGGTCCGCTGTCTTCCCTCCTGCTCTTTGGTTCTTCTCCAAAAGCCAGCCGGGACCACAAACTCCTCAGGGAGCCTTTTCATGTTCTAAAGGGCTGCGGCCGTGGCTCTGAACTGACCAAGCTCTGTGTTTCACACAAATCAGAAGGCTAACAAAGGCAAACCATTATGACTACGTCTGATGCTTATGTCAAATAAAATTTCACTTGAGAAGATTCAAAGAGGCAAGCAATCTTTTGTTTGTGTATAATATGGACGAAACTGGCTGTTCCATTCGTTAGACAAAAAAAATAATCTTACCATTGGATTATACGAATGTGTAATCGTCTGTTATTTTTTTTTAATTCTGGACAGAGCAAACATTTTTGTAAAAACCAAATGTGTTAATTTAGAGAGTAGGTAACTTCTATTTTCACTGTTCCACCTCCCTGCCCCCCACTGTAGAAGATCCCTGTTACTATGTTCTAGAGGGGAAGTCCTGTGGAACGTGGTGGTTATTGCCATTGTCTTTGTTTCATCTTTAAGTTTGTCCTTCATGGGGTTTAGTGGACCCCCCAAATGTAAGTGTGCTGTATTTTTACATTGAGAACAATGTCCTTTTTGATTTGTACATAACTCTAAATAGGTGACAGTAGATCACAGCCAACATTTGCAAACTGTTTTTGTACCTTAGAATTTCTGCATCAAATAAAGTGTTTTGTTTTAAGAGTGTGGTGGTTCATTATTCTAGATCATCCTTCCTGTTTCCTGAACAGCTGGGGTTCCTAGCACAGTTTTCTGAGGGCTCGCCCTTTGAGAAGGAGAGAGAATAACCAGGGTGGGGAGGTGAGCGTTGCCTGTACATCTTGCACTATTTAGAAAAAAGGACCCTTGACCATAAACCTCACCCTCCAGTGGGCAGGTGCCTATGACCTGTATGGTACCTAGAGCACGAACAGGGATACTTAACTCAAGAGGAAATTTAACTCTCAGAGCAAATGGACTTCCTTTGCAGAAATTTGAAAAGAGCCATTGAAATTTGGAAGCCAGTAGCACTTTTTTTTTTTTTTTTGGTCATTCAAACAGAAAAAGAGGTGCCTGTTCATTCTTCCAACAGACATCCTCTCAACCTCCTGTGTGCTCTGTGCTGAATTCACTTCTTGGTGCTCATCATTTTCAGGATCAGTTCCCAGCTCTGCTACTATCATTGTGCCCTGTGATTATATCTCATCCAAGGCCCTGCTTCTCAGAGTGATGAGTGTAAAGTATGACACTTATTGGCACATAGCACAGTTGATCCTTGAACAACACAGGTTTGAAATGCGTGGGTTTACTTACCCAGGGATTTTTTTATATATATATATTGTTGGCTCTCCATATCCCCAGGTTTTACATTTGTGGATTCAAGCAATCACAGATACAGAAGCTGACTTAAATTTTATGTGGATTTTCTACTGCATGGAGGCCAGTGCCCCTAATCCCCACTGTTTAAGGGTCAATTGCGGTCAGAAAATGACAGCTAGCCACAAGAGGACAGTGAGTGATACGCAACAGCGAGGGCACAGAACACAAGCCCGGTCATTGCCTGAAAAGGGAACATACAATTTTTTTTAAGATTTATTTTTATTGTTTTTGACAGATACAAAGAGAGAAGGGGGAGGGCCCTGAACAGTCTCCATAGTTGCACATTATTGGTTTTTCCACATAGTTTCATTCCACAGGTGGGAGCAGGGCTGCACAGGGCAGGAACTGGGCCGGGGTCTTCACCCCGGTGAGAACTGAACTGGGGGCACTCCCCAGTTCAGCACATGGGTCCACTTGGGTTGGAGCTGGGATTCGATCCTCAGTCCCCGGGGCTGCAAAGTGAGTGCTTAACCCACTGAGCCATCCCGGCTTCCCCATGAAAAGGGAGCATACAATTTTAAAAAGTGGGATTTCCTTGTTTAGTTGTTCCTTCTCTCTCCCCTTGGAAGGAGTGGAAAACAGCTCTGGGTGAAGCACAGTTGGTTGATGAGGAGGCAATTCTGTCACGTTCTTGCCTCCTAATCTTGGTAGAACCTTCATTTTTCCTGTTTATCCACCCAGGATGCTACTTACACTGCCCACTGATTTCTTCTATTCTGTGCTCTGCCATTCCTCATTTCTAAGCGCTCTGTCATCTCAGTTGTCATCACAGCTACTCTTCAAGGCAGGTTATCGTACTGTACCCGTTGTGTAGATGACAGAACAGACTCAGAGAGGCTGCCACTCAGGGTATGTTCTGTGACAAACCCTACCTAGGCTGCTCTTGTGTCCCTCCCCTCAGTAAAGGTCTAGCCACCCAAGCCGGTGTGGACTCCCACATGTGTTTGCATGGTCAAGGGCAATAATGGAGAGCTTTTCCATAATGGTAGGTGGCAGCGAGAAAGTGATGAGGGAGAGCCTTTGGATGTTCACATGGCTAATTCCTGCTGAGTGTCTTCATCACCAGAGCCTCCTGTGGTGGCTATTTAGCATCCTCACTTTGGGGATTCGAAGGTTGGGGAATCAGTCAGTTTTGCTGAGGACACAAAGAATCGGCAGCTCTGGGATTCCGATGTCGGAAGCATCCTTACTCCTAAACAATAGGCTGCACTTATCTCTCAACAAAGTGGAGAACCTGCATCAAAGAAAGGCTGGAACACGCCTGGTGCAGAAAGCACACCGGTCAGGTCCTGACTTTGGTTTGCATACCTGCGGTTCGATGCAGTTAAAGGTCCAGCACGTGTGTGTATAATTGTATATTTATGGGCGAGGTTATTTTACCGTATATTTTATCATTGCAATTAAAGAAGGGCTTTGGCTAGAAAGCTGAGCGGGGATTCCTGTCTCCGGGAGGTGTCAGCTCTGCAGGGCCACTAGCAATGGCCTTCACAGGAGATGGCTACTTGATCAGATGTCACTCCCTGCTGGAAATTGCCAGTGACCCTGGAGGGGTCACAGTGGTGGCCTGACCCCTTGCAGACCTCTTCTCTCTGAGTCCCTTTCTTCTCTATGGCCATCCCAGACTCTTTGGAGATTCCTTGCTCTTCTGCTCCTGCCTTAGAGCCATTGCATGCACTGTTTCTTCTGCCTGAAGCACGCATTCCATGTCTTCATTCCTCCTTCGCAGTCATACCTTCCCTGACCGCTGTCTGCCCCGGGTGCCGCAGAAGCACTGAGCTCAGCTTGTGTGATTATGGAACCTCCCACCCTCAGGGCAGGACCCAGGTTGGATTTGAACCCAGGCATTTGCTATTCCAAAGCCTCTGTCTCCACTC
>PVKE010049252.1:0-11319 GCA_004027555.1 Craseonycteris thonglongyai | reverse complement strand
AAAATCAAATTGTTTTTCGGGTCAACGTATTTATGCGAATCTTTGTTTTCAAACATGAATTTAATAAAATCATGATATAGATCTCGACTTACCGATGAGCATCTTAATAATTGTTTGCTAACAGGGTTGTCGTCATACTCTCCTAATTACGAGGCACTGGCCAATGAAATGCAATGCCAAAGATCACACTGACAGATTGGATTTTTTTATGTTTTCTTTTATGTTTTTTTAAATGATTTTGTTATATGTGTGTTTTTTATTTACTTTGTATTACGTTTTGAATATATGTTTCTTTGTGTGTATATAATTTGTACAATAAATTTATTATTTTAAAATTATTTTTGTTTATTATTTTTTATTCTTGTTCAATAATAAATATCCTTAGAAATAGCTGTTGTCCGCTGCCCTACCGATATTTTAGAATGCACCCTAGGGTATAAAAAGGTTGGGAACCCCTGCTCTAGGGTAAAGAATGGAACAAGATAGTGCTTGGACCAGAAGGAGACTATTAAAATCCCATTATTTTTCAAATTTATTGGTTAATAATAATCTTAGTCTTTTTACCACATGATTTATACATGTAACAGCATAAATGAGTTGCATACATTCTGGTAGTAAACTGTTCATGTGTCCAGAGTCTACTGGACAACAGTGTACAAAGAGAGTAATTTGGGAAAAATTTTCAAGGCACATTAGTGACATCAGTGGCCAGCTACTCAATAGAATTCACTGTGATGCAGCATATTACTCTTTCATCAGCCTTAAATGTCCTCATTAATTTATGTCTTTTTGAGTCACATCTGTTCCAATATACCCCTATGCTAACGCTCATGTGATTTTATTTGGCCTAAAAAACTGATTCTAAAATAAAAAGAAAATGAACAAACAAACAAAAAACAGAAAAAGAGAATGAGAAAACAATGACATTCTATTGTCTTGATTTTTCCAGAAAGATTGTTGTTACAAAACCAAATGGTCAGCCAAAATTTTTTTATGAATCACTATAATATTTTGTGCTTGAACAAATAAATAGAAATATATTTTTTTTAAATATATTTTTTATTCATTTATTTTTGACAGAGAGATAGATAGAGAGAGACAGAGACAGAGAGAGAACTGAACTGGGGGAGCTCCCAGCTCAGCATATGGTTCCGCACGGGCCGGGGTCGGGATTCGATCCCTGGTCCCCGGCGCTGCAAAGTGAGTGCCTAACCCACTGAGCCATCCCAGCTTCCCCGATAGAAATATTAGTTACCTTTCAACAAACTTGGGTAATAGCTCTTTGCAAAATTTTGTTTGATCAACGCTTTCCCCAAATAATTTGATTTTTTTAAGGTAGGATATAAACATGCATACTTAGGGTGTTTTGCTTTTTGTATGCATATCTGCATGTGTGCTTGTTTCCGCAACATTTAAACTCTGAATTAAATACCTTGATGGTTTGATTCTATCACTTTTTACACTTTAATCATATATTGAAATAAGAGAAACTGGAGTTCCTACAAACTTTTGCAGTTTACTCTGAGCTCTCAGATCAACTCAGTGAAACTCTGCATTCAATTTATTGCCTGTCATCACAAACTTTAGTAAAGTCATAGTGGAGATCAGGTACGTTTTTGGCCTTTGTCTTAACTTCACAGATTTCAAGTTTCTGTCAGTGTGATATGAACTTGACTATTTTTTATAAGGTGATAGACAAGGCCTTTATATGTAAATCCCCAGATCTATCTGACTAACTATGTGACAGCATTCTCAACTAAGGTTTAAGATCTGAACAAAAAGTAACTGGAGTATTTGATTGATGTAACTTACTTTACAAATCATATAGTACCTGTACCTTCTGAGGCAACACTGGTCTATAGAGACATGGGACAGAGCAAATTTCATATTCAAAAAAATACACTAATTTATAGTTTTATAAAAGGTGGGACTGAGGATAGGTAAGATGATAGAAACTAAGTAACGTATATATTTGTTTGAGTTTCCCTTTTACTACAATAATATGTGTTAATGTATGTTAATACGGACATAGCAATAGGAATAATCACTATGTTGTGTTTATTTGTTCTCCAATAAACTCCAGACAAGTACAGGCATACTGGTAGCCAATATTTTTGGGATAGCATTTGATTGGTTTATCAAAAAGCTGATTTTCATTTAATATATAAATATATATTCATTCATGAATAATTTGTCTTTCTTTGGGTTCTTGGATTTACTGACTTTTATCATTTCTTTCTTACTTTCACATCCATAATTGAATCATCCATATGTTTAAATTTTCACTTTGAAAGACTAACTAGCCATATGCTTCAACCTCATTTCTGGCACACTTGATGAAATATACAATGAATAATCATGTAATTGTGTAAGTTATCATCATTTACATAATTTACATAATGATGATGACATATATGTATTTGAATCTATCTCTATCTGTTAGTAAAACAAAAAAATGTAATTTAAATTTATTGTCAATTTCTGAATATCCATTTTAAAATATAGGGGAAGCCGGGATGGCTTAGTGGGTTAAGCGCTCACTTTGCAGCGCCGGGGACCCAGGATCGAATCCTGGCCCCGACCCGTGCAGAACCATATGCTGAACTGGGAGCTCCCCCAGTTCAGTTCTCTCTCTGTTTCTGTCTCTGTATCTCTCTCTCTCTGTCAAAAATAAAATAAATTAAAAAATATATATTTAAAAAAAAATAGAAAAATATATATATAATTAAATATTGTAGTGAAATATCTAATTTTAAAAAAAGGACATAAAATGATTCATACCAAACAATCTTACTCCTTCAGTGACTTCAGTTGAGAGAAAGCAATTATTTATAATTGTGACCTAAAAGCTGTGACTACTGAAAAATTTATTATTCCCTGTAAAAAAATATATTTTAAAATGTAACAATTATAATTTAAAAAGGAAATTGGAGTCATAAAGCATTTGAACACAATTTTACGTTTACTTTTATATTCTAAAATGATATTGTAATTTGGCTTTGGTCAAATTTTGATTTAAACATTCAAAATTTTATCATTTGGCTTTAAAACAAAATGTATATTGACTGCATGTTAAAAACAATCAAAATAGAACTAACAACTTTCAAAGAAAACCCTCTTAGCTCTGCTTCAAAAATATATCCTGGAATCAGTACAAGACTGTTTATGTCTCATAATATTACTCTGGTAAAGTGATCACTGCCTTTCTCTTGGATACCTAGAAGAATGTCTTAAGTGGGCTCTGAACTTTTCATCTCACCGCTTTAAAATCTCCTTATTTCAACAAGGAATGATCTCTTAAAATCATATCACATAGCCCCCATTAAGTCCCTGAAATTGTTCTCAAGTACATTTTGTTTTTTCAATCTAAAT
This sequence comes from Craseonycteris thonglongyai, assembly GCA_004027555.1. NCBI lineage: Eukaryota > Metazoa > Chordata > Mammalia > Chiroptera > Craseonycteridae > Craseonycteris > Craseonycteris thonglongyai. The sequence continues at coordinate 7,947 of PVKE010049252.1, read as the reverse complement.
TCTTTACTTCGGACTACAAAAAAGCTCCTTGAGCCATCTCTCTCCAGTTCTTTCGGGTCTTTAAACATTTATCTCCTACTCACTCTTTTAGCCCTTTTATTCACATCCATCTCACCAAAATTGTTTCTGTGTAGTAACTTGCTGTTTATTCTGCTTGGAACTTCTGACCCACATATTCTTATACCTGGTTTTTCACAATCAGGTCTCAGCTCTAACATTACCTCTTCTGAAAGGCCTGTCACATCAATCAAAGGCTCCTGAGTCCTTTCCAGATTACATAGTATTTTGAGACACAGATGTATGCTACAAACTCTAGAGTTCATAGCATACATCTGTGTCTTCCAAAATGTGAATATTCATAACCACACAATTTTGCATACAATTTCTAGGAGTTCATGCATCCTATTCAGTATATATGTATATAAAAGCCCTAGAAGTTTACACTAGATTAAGAATTCTGGATCTCTCCAAATTTTATAACCAATACTTTATCATCTCTCCAGGAGTTATCATCATCAAAGATTACATTTTTATCTACATACTTAGTTATTGGCCTATATAACATCCATTTTCCTTATTAATTCTAAGTTCTATTGAGAGAAGGCAAGAGCCTTTTCTTGTCTTTCTGGGTCACAGAATCCCCCAAACCTGAAATTTGAGCAGGCTTTCAAAATATAAATATCTGGTGGATGACTAAATAAATAATCAAATTCTTGTTGTTTATATCAATTGTGGGAGAGAAGGAATGAACAATAAAGTGGCCTCACCTAGTTAGAGAAAGTACATTGATTTTAGTGTTTCCCATGTTCAATAAAATTTCTGTGTCTCCCTCCAGAAACTCCACTGGCATCCACTTCTAGTACTTAAGAAATGAGACACTACACATCAAATGTCTCAAAAGTGAAATCAAGAAGTTGGAGATCCAAACACACCAGGATAGATTAAAAAATACTCATAGCAATAAAGTTAAGACCTGACCATTTCCTGGGAACAGATTGGTTTGGAGGAAGTGAAGAATGGCTGAAAGAAAATAAATCAAAGCCTATTGAATAGAATGATTGAAAGATACATGGAATGGCTTTGAGCTAATTTGGAGGTAGTTTATTATGATGGGTTAAAAGTGTAGTATTTTGTATCTTAGGAACATATGTTTAATTTTCAACCCTGCTACCTACTAATTGTGTGACCTTGAGTAATTTTATTTCATCATCAAAATATACAAAGTTTTTCTTACTTTCTGATGTAAATGTTTGACATGTTTCCCCCTCTTTAAAGAAAGCTGGAGAGTCAGAATTGTATTTATGAAACTGAGAATGTAACCACAGATGTCTTGATGTTCCCATTTTAAAGAGAAACATAAGCCATAACATGAAACAAGCAAATGAAACAAGAAATAACTAAATGATTGATAAGAAGAGATAGTAAGTTATTATAGTTCTCAATTTGGCTGAAATGAAAAGTTACCTTAATATTAGCAATGGCTTTGAGGTATGATTGTACCACAGGTAATCTTTCTTCTATAAGATACCATCCATTTAATACTGTTTGTTTAAATATCATCTTGCTTCTTCGTACGAGAAAAAGATGGTGTTGTGTTTAATTTGCTTAGTATTTTTACTAGGCTAAAGTTCTCACCCATTAATTTCTCTCTCCTCTGCCTGCTGCCTTATCAACTTACACATTAGAAAACTAGTCATTCTGGTAGCTACTCTTAACTCTTCCTACTTCTCTTCTTTACTTTTATTTCTTTCCTCTTCCAACACTCCCCTTAAACACAGGTGTATCATTCTTCTTAGAAAATTGCACAGAGGAAATAAATCAGAACAGAAAAAGTGACTGGGACAGAAAAAACCACACAGGCAGAAGACAAACTAATTAGAAAGGATACAATATAGACAACAAAACTCAGGGCTGATATAAGAAGTTTGTTTAGCCCATGTCATTCTAAAATAAGTACAACTAGAGCCTGAAAACTAAGAGGCAGATTTGGGTTTACATTATGATTTCTACAGAGTAAAATTTATCCAACAAAGATCCATGGTACCTAGTAAGAAAAGAGGTTCCTTGTTACATAAAATAGTGAAATTGAGTATGCCATAGATGTAAGATATTAATATCTTGGACATTAATTCTGCTTGCCCTAGATTATACTGAATTATTCAATGCCATGTCTGTGATTTAAATAAACAAACAAAACAAAGCTGCAATACAATAATTGCTGCAGGATTTTCCTGGTTGTGGTAATCACTAATTCGTCTGCTCTCTCACCCTCTCTTCAATCCAGTTCTGATACAAAATAAGGCCCCTGGTTATCAGTCCGGGTACATGATAAACTGAACATGTATAATACCTCATTCTTGTGGCAAAGTGATTGGTCTAGGTGGCATAAGTCACATTGCTTCTCTAGAATATATACAGATAATGGAAAGAAGCTAGCTTCCCTTTCCACTGCGAGGGTTGAGTTAAATCATCTGATTTATGAGTGCCCCGTAGTCATTTTCCTGAGTCAGATGTAGAAAAAGCATGTATAAGCTGTGGAATTACTCCCTAATGAATAGGAAATCCCAGCCTAAAATTAGGTTTCCCAACTCAGGGTTCCAGTGCCAGGGATACAGTGTTCCATAAATTTGGGTTGTGGAAAACAGTTGAGATTTTGGTTAGATGAGACAGAAGGAAGCTAGATTCCCAGGTCTTCCTCTTAAAGGATCTGTGCACTTACTTGCTGACAAACTCTCTTGTTCTGAACTTCAGTATTGGGGTAGCAGCTTGAAATGTGCCAGGGATGTAAAGGGAGGAACTGAGTTGTCTGGATTCAGGGAGAGGGCTGGAAGGGCAGCTTTCTGGCAGAATTCATGGTTTCTTTGTTGAGACCTTCTCTTCCTCTGCCCAATATGGAGAGGTAGGAAGCTACCATATATGAGCTTTCATCAACCTGGCTAAAACATTGGTTTTCCTCAATTTGGGATTTCCTGAGACCTCACCCCACCTAAGTTGTGGGCCCAGCCAAATTGCTTCCAGTACCTTCTTCATACAAATGGCTTGTTTTAGCTGATGCTGTGAACTTTCTTAGAATCTCTCAAAAGTTTATTAAACCCAAACAAACAGCATCTGGTATTGGCATGTCGCATACCATTAGCTGAGCAGCTCTAAGACTGGCACTAATATTAGCTGATGTCCGTGGATAGCTTAGCCTCTCAAGGTACTTCCAACCCCATCACATGTAGTGGTAATCTGTGGATTGTTTTGTGGCTCAGGACAGGTGGCCCTGGGTAGGAAATGAGTTGTGTCTAACCTTGCCTGGTGGTGGGACGCCACCCAGGAGGCACTGTGGTAGGCATGTCCAGTGGTCACCTTTGGACCCAACCAACTCTGGAGATGACACACCCAAAGGGCAAACTAGGCAAGTATCAGAGCCCTGCTGAAGTGACTCCATAGTGTCAGTCTCTGTGCAGCAGCTCCTCCACTATAGTCAGGGACACTCCTTACAACCAACTAGTCCAAGGATCAGTCTCTGTCATTAACATGCAAACAGCAACCAAGGCCTAATAACAGTAGCAAGGCACATACAACCCACATACGGAACACATCTGGAGCACCTGCCCAGGGTGCCAGAGGGACTATACTGCTGGTCACACAGGATACCTACTATATAAGGCAACTCTGCTAAGTTCAGGAGGCACAGAAGTCCTTCCTAATACATAGAAACAAGCAGAAGGAGGCAGCCACAATTGGGAGATAAAGAAATATGTTCTAAAGAAAAGAATAAAACAAAACTCCATAAAAATAACTAAACAAAATGGAGTCAAGTTTTGCAAACTTAAAAATACTGGTTATAAGGATGCTCAGTGATCTCAGGGAGAATTTTAAGAAAGAGATAAAAAACATATTTATAAAAAAAGAACCAGTCAGAAATAAAGAACACAATAACTGAAGTAAAGAATTCATTAGAGGGAATCAACAGTAGATTAGATAAAGCAGAAGACTGAACTAGGGATTTCGAAGATAAGGTAGCAGAAAACACCCAACCACAACAGCAAGAAGAAGAAAAGAATGAGATAGTTTGAGGGGCCTCTGGAGCAACATCAAACACACCAACAATCATATCAGAGGGGGTACCAAAAAAATGAGAGAGAGAGCAAGGGACTAAAAACCTATTTGAAGAAATAATGATGAAAAAGTTCCCTAATCTGGTGTAGAAAATAGACACACAAGTCCTAAAAGTGCAAAGAGTACCAAACTAGATGAATTTAAAGAGGCCCACACCAACATACATCACAATTAAAATGTCAAATGTTAAAGACAAAGAAATAATCTTAAAAGCAGAAAAGAAAAGCAGTTAGTTTTCTACAGGAAGCTCCCATATGGCCGTCAGCTGATTTTTCAACAGAAACTGCAAGCCAGAGGAATTGGCATGAAATATTTAAAGTGATGGAAAGCAAATACCTACAACAAATATTTCTCTACCCAGCAATGCTATCATTTAGAATAGAAGGACAGATAAAGAGCTTCCCAGACAAGAAAAAGCTAAAGGCATTCATCACGACCTAACCAGTATTATAAGGAATCTTAGAGGAACTTCTTTAATACAATAATAATAATAATTAATAATAAGGCAATAACTACATACCTATCAACATTTACTTTAAATGTAAATGGATTAAATGCTCCAATGAAAAAATAGGATGACTGAATAGATAAGGAGACAAGACCTTTACATATACCGCTTATAAGAGACTCATTTCAGATTGAAAGATACACAGACAAAGTACAGGGATGGGAAAAGATATTTCATGAAAATAGAAACAAACAAACAAATAAACAAACCAAAAAGCTGATGTAGCAATACTTATACCAGACAAAATAGACCTTAAAACAAGAGCTATAACAAAAAACAAATAATTGAATAATCCCACTTCTGGGTTACCTGAAAAACCCAAAACACTATTTTGAGAGAACTTGTGCTTCCTTTTGCTCATTGCAACATTGTTTACAATGGCCAAGATGAAGAGGCAAGCCTGAGTGTTCATTAATTGATGAATGAGTAAAGGGTAGGTGATATATGCATACACACACACATAAATATACACACACAATAAAATATTGCTCAGGCATGGAAGGGAATGGGATCTTGCCCTATAAACCTGGAGGCATTGTGCTGAATAAAGGTTGTCTTTCTCAGACAGAGAAATAGAGACTCAATACAATTTTGCTTATATATGGAATCTAAATAATAAACAAATAAAACATAAAGAACTTCATTCATACGGATAACATTTTGATGGTTTCCATATGCAAAAGGGGTTAGGAGGGTGGGTGAAAAAAGTGAAGAGATTAAGGAGTACAAATTGTTGTTGCAAAGCAGTCATGGGGATATAAAGTATAGCATAAGGAATACCATCAATGACATTGTAATAACTATGTGTGGTGTCAGATGACCATTAGATTTATTGGGGTTATAGATCAGAGGGGAAATTTTGGGATCAGGAGGAAAATTTTGAAGAGATTAAGAAGTACAAATTGGCAGTTACAAAATAGTCATGGGGATATAAAGTAAAGCATAGGGAATGTATCAACTATATAGTAATAATTAATTATGGTGCCAAGTGGTACCAGACAAGTTGGGATTATTTCTTAAATCACAGAAATGTCTAACCAATATGCTGTATACCTGAATATAAAATAATATTGAAAGTCAATTGTAATTGAAAATTTTTTAAATGAGGGGAAACATGAAGGGGGAAATAAAGGCTCAAATTTTCATGTATAAGACAAATAAGTCATGGGAATATAATATGTAGTTTGGGAATATAGTCAATAATATTGTAATAAGGTAGAATAATGTTTGATAGTTGCTGGACTTATGGTGATTAATTTGGGGGAGTATTTAAACATTGAATAACTATTGGGTACAGTTGAATAAATATAATCTTGCATCCTAGCTAAATTTTAATAAAAATATTAAAAAAATAACTTATTGCAACAAAAAGCAAGCATTGCTCTTCAATGAGTTCTAGAAAGGAAATAAATACTAAGATTTATTTCTGATTTCTAATTGTCCTATACTTTATCAAACATAGCTTATTTTCTTGGTCCTAAATCTAAAATATGTTCACATATCTATTAGGAAATTTCATACAAATTGTCTTATGTATAAAAGGTAATAAAAATATGCAGGTTTCCTGACCGATTAAAGGAATTTAGTGAAGCATTTCTAATGACTTGTTCTTAATATTTAAAATGAATATGGTGTTGGCTATCCAGAAAACTATATTCATCAGTCTTTATAATAAGGGTGCTTGGTATACTCATTACAAATAATGAATTGAATTATATTAAAAAAAATACCAAAATAACCTTAATTATCTTAAATCTATAGATTGTAACTTTGCAAGTGTATTTTGGTGTCTGCTTGACCTGCTTTGAGAACTCCAATTGCTATGGGAATCAGACAGAACAACCATGAGAAGTGGTTGCTTTTTCCAAGTGGTATCAAGGGAGGAATAAGATTGAAATTTAAAATGTGATATAAATTATTCACTATGATGTTAACGTTTTAAACACAGACTTTTCACATCTTTTATTCCACTGAGATCCACAGTGATCCTCTGAGGTAGACAAGACTGCCATCATTATCCCCCCACTCTACAGATGAGGACATTTGTGACCTTGTGAGTTAAATGAGTTGCCCAAGGTCAGGCAATATTTAATCTAGAAATAAATCCTGGAGTCCTCTGTCTCTTTCTGGGCTGTACCTATTCACTTTTTTTGTAGCCTAATGTGCAGAAAAAAGGGACTGAGCTAACTTATCCTGTGGAACTGAGAGAGAAAAGCACATTTTGATATCACAGAATAATTGAACTGATATTACCATAGATCTTGGCACATATATTCATCGTTTCTGTTAAATACACACACACACACACATACACACACACCACACAGGTCATATTTTATAATAGCTACACCAGTAAATAGGTCTCCCAACACATTTCTCAAATATGGTGGAAGACCCAATTCTCCGTTCAACATCTTAGAAGGAATCTTTCATCACAATTTGTTTTTTCTCTTTTACCTTTCAAATTATTAGCATATCTTTTGGCTTTACATTCAGTATATCCTGACCTAAAATTTCTAAGGCCAACACTCTGCTCCAAATTACCTTTATCTCTTACACAAGTCATTGCATTCACCTCTTAAGGTATTCCATCTTTTCTCTTCTGCTTCTGTATTCTAGAAGTATATTCTATATAATTTTGCACAAAAGTTAGGTCTTCTAAATTTGTGAATAAATAGTCTTTCTCTTCTACTCAATGATTTTTAGTTGCTTCTCATCATATTTAAAATAAAATCTACAATGCAAGCTGTGGCAAAAACGAATAACTGGACTCTATTAACAACCACTCTTATTCTCCTATTCTTTTTAAAAATAACTTGAGTATCTGAAAATTTAACAGGCTACATTTCCTAGTTCTCTTTGTCTTTTAGTGTGAATACCAATGTGTACTACTGAGGAATCATATCCTTAAACAGTGTAGTAGACTCTCCTTTAACTAGAACTCAAGCAACTGGAACTCTCAAGCAACCAGCAAAAAACAAACAAATAATATTACATATATCTGGCATGGGTGCTGATTAAATGAGAGTATATGCTATGAGAAGCATGTGTAATTTTTCCACTTGTTCTTTTTTCCACCTGAAAAGTTCTTCCTCCACGTCCTCACTTGGCTTTATTCCTTATTGTATTGAGACCTTTGTTGAAATATGATCTTCACAAAGAGGCTTTTTCTGAGTAATCAGTCTAGCATAGTCTCATCTTTTTATCATCTAGCACACTTTCTCAATTCACTTTATTTATTTTTTATTGTTTTTGACAGAGAGAGAGAGAGAGAGAGAGAGAGAACTGAACTGGGGGCACTCCCCAGTTCAGCACATGGGTCCGCACAGGCC
>PVKE010049251.1:0-11319 GCA_004027555.1 Craseonycteris thonglongyai | reverse complement strand
TCTTCCAAATATCAACAGCCAGTGGTTGAAACTCCAAAGGCTGGTCTGACTCTGAGAGTTATATAAATGTCAGGTTGTGCTTATCATTGAGGGGTTTCCAAAATTGTACGCTTAAACTTAGTAAGAAATAATTCACTTTAATGGCTTCTAAAAAACACCTCTTTTTTCCACCATAGGTAGCAGTAGCAGTTCCTACATCACAGGAATAAGATGTAGTAAAAGTCTGAACTTTCTTGTTGGAAGCTCTATTCCAAACTCCTTCTATGCAAGAAAGATAAAACATATAAACCTAAGCATCCAATTACAAATAGAAGAAGGAAATGTCCCCTACATTTAAATTTACTCCTGTTAAAACAACCACAACAAAGATCAATTTATTGGCTATTCATTTATAAAGGGAAGGACACACGTATTATCAGCAGTGGTTAATCCTTGCCTACATCACAAAGTTCAGAAACAGGACATGTTTAGCAGGTATTTGCAGTGCTGACTCCTAAAGGCTTTCAATTAACCTATTATATCATAGGAATTTCCAATTTAAAACTTAGTAAATTTTAAAAATCAATTAAATTGGTTCTTTATATTCAAACAACTACTTTAGAGTTACTATTAACAGCTCAGTTTTTTTTTTTCTTAAGTAGGCCATACCTCTTGGTCTGTTAAACGTTTGCGCTGATACAATCTGAAGGGATCATTGTCATCACAGAAATGATCAATATCTGGTTGGAAGCAAACTAATTTTTGAAAACTTTGCAGACTGTGCAATGCTCTCCTTTCCAGGTACTCTTCACTTCTTTCATGTATGATTCTAGCTCAAATGTTTTAATTCATTCACCATCCCTAATTTCTCACCTAATCAAGCGTCATTTACTGACTGTTGTACTCTTTTTGAGGCAGTCTTGTTTTCTCTTGTTCCTGCTGTTGGAAGTCAGCTACAATGTTGTGAGCTACCCTGTGGACAGGCACACTGAGAATGGCCTCTGCCCAATAGGCTATGAGTCACTGAGACACCCAGGCCGTAACACTCAGCAACTGGATCCCATCAACAATCATGGGAGGTGAATGAGCTTACAAGTATATTTGTACCTAGTTGAGACTTGGGACGAGACTGCAGTCCCACCTTGTGGAAGACAGAGTCAGAGGACCCAGTTAAGCCACATTTGCTTTCTTGACCCACAAAGAATGTGAGATAAGAAACATAACACTTTTGTTCACTTACCTGATGCTCTGGCAATACTTTCATACTTTCCACAGATTTCTCTTTATGATACCATGTTTCCTTTATAAATTTCATTTGTTTTTAACTTCCTGTGTTATTCTTTGATCATCTCAACAAGTTGGTATTATTTTCTAGGCAGTCAATCCCGATAGTCAGTTAAGATTTGTTTTTTTTTGGGTTCTGATTAAGTATTCTTTGGAATAGAAGTCAGATGAAAGCTACAGTCTTTTCTAACCCAATGTTGAGAATCATATTCCATTATTTTTTCCATAACTTAATCCTCAGAAGGAGGTTACTAGCTAGCTTCAGCTCGTAAAGGAGGAGAAGGCTTTACACTGTAAATATCAGTAGGTAGATACCATTATGAGCCATTGTAGATTCTACCAACCACAGGTGTCTTCATTTTAGTCATATAAATATATATATACACACACACATATATATATAAAATTTATATATATACATATATATATATATATAAAATTTTAAGTAATGAAATATCACACAGTTGAGGTCATCTGTTTTATCTGTTTTCTCTATCCTGGTACCACTTCCCAGCTCTCATTCTTTCTTCTTCCTTAGTCAGCACTATAGTCAACTTCCCGTCTGAAGTTCATGTTTTTAAAAATGTATCATATATATATATATATATATATATATATATATATATATATATATATATATATCCATAAGTAGTATATTTTATTTTAAATTTTTAGATAAATGATATCATATTGTATATAATGTTCTATAACTTTCCATATTCCCTCACCACTATATTTGGAGGTAGATCTATTTTGTTTCACAAAAAACATAGTCTGTTCACCATAATAGTTCAAAATTTTTAATGAATAAAAAAGTAGAATTTATGTATCCATTTCCCTTCTGATAAACATCTCAGTTGCTTCTAATTTTTTGCTATTAAACATACTTCACTGATCATGTTTTATATTTTCTTATGCATAAGTGTGGGGGTTTCTCCTGGTTGTATATACAAAAGTGGGATTGCTTTCCCAAATTGCTCTGCACACTGGATGTTACATTTCTTAGAGAAATTTTAGTTCTACCTAGGGTATTGCTAGGCTTAACTCTGAGCAGGAGTGGATGACTTTCTATTCAGGCTCTGTTATTTTTCTCATTTTTCACAAGAGTATATCAATCCAAGCTTTACTCTCTATTAAGGCTAAAGGGAATTACCTGACAAATGCCATCTGTCAGGCCCTTGTCAGAGAGAACAAACTCAAAATAACTCCTAGCCAAGACATATCAAATGCTCAGATGAGAAAACAATAGTTATGAAAGATTATTTGAAAATACTCACACTATCTGTTCTTCCTGATAGACTAAATATAGATTAAACTGTAGCAAAGGAGGACTTCAAATTATGTCAAACTGGTTCCCAGCCGAGAGCCTTACTACTCAAAGGACAGTTCGTAAGCCAGCACCATCTCCATTACATGGACATTTTTTTTTCTTTATAAATGCAGATTAGCCGACCCTAATCTATTGAAAGGGGTTCTATTTTAACAAGATTCTCAGGTGATTTTATGTTTATTAAGGAGCACAGTTTTAGATAATTGCTTCTCATTTTGTTGTTGATGCTTGGATTTCATTTGCTTTTACTAAAGCAGATAAATCTTATTGTTATATACGCAATAAGAATAATGTTCAGGTCACTGGCCTTTACATCAAATAAACTCTAAATAAGGGCCTGCCAGAAAAAATGTGTCTGATCTTATTGTCAGTAATACCTATGCTTCTACTCAACAACTATTTCATTTTAACTCTTAAAGCACTTAGAAATATATAACTGACCAGATTTTATTTTTGACTTGATGGCTAATTACCCAAAATGGGGCTAGCCTACTACAGGTATTGAATTAATCTCAAGCCTGGCTCCATTTTATGTCCCAATATTTGTTGTTTTCAGCAGTTTTTTAATTTGTATTTGCTAGGTGTATTTATCATTGTGAGCTATGTTAACTTACATTTGGAACAAGAGAATTAAGGAGTAGAGACAAATCATACCAAATCCAAGAGTTATCGCATAGTTCTGATCACTTAATACAACCATGCATTACTTAATGATGGGTACATGTTCTAAGAAATGTGTTGTTGGGCGATTTCATTATTGTGTGAGCATCAAAGAGTATGCTCACATAAACCTAGATGGTATAGCCTACTATACACCTAGGCTACATGGTATAGACTATTGCTCCTAGGTTACAAGCCTTTATAGCAGGATGTCCAAACTCTTGACTTCCCTGCGCCACACTGAAAGAAAGAAGAATTGTCTTGGGCCACACATAAAATACACTAACGATAGCTGATGAGCTGAAAATTAAAATTGAAAAAAAATCTCATAATGTTTGAAGAAAGTTTACAAATTAGTGTTGGACCCCATTCAAAGCTGTCCTGGGCCACATGCAGCCAGTGGGTTGCAGGATGCACAAGCTTGCTGTACAGCATACTGTAGGCAATGTATAGGGCAATCCCCACAAATGGACTTTATAAGACTGGAAGTTGCTCTGTTAGTCAGTGAAAGGTGAGTGAATGTGAAGGCCTAGGACATTATTTTATACTACTGTAGGCTTTATAAACACTGCCCCACAAACTCTCCCTCTGTTTTCTTCCAACAGGGTTAAAAATAGAATATCCAAGCTATCAGTGTGCACTGAATTAATTGACAATATCGAGGAGAAACAGGCTGGGTGAGGCATAGAGCATCATAATAATGAATGTCAAGAGCGAAGGGAAGATGGACTGAGGATCACTAGGAATAAGAAACCAAGATGGAGAGAAAAAGAAACATAGGGGATTGTCATGGCCATGCAGTTTTGGCTGTTGCATGTTGAAGTAGTGGTCAGATTAAAAAATTTGGTAATACTGGTTTAAAAAATAAAAAGTAGTGTTTAACTTTGAAAGTATAGAAGTGAGGATTCAATATTACGACTTTGGAATTTGTTTTTGGTTTCATTGACCTTATCTGGCACACAGGGCTCCCCATGGCATTGAATTAATAGAACAAATAAAACTTACTTCTGCTTCACATAATTACAACATGAAAATATTTCCTAAGTACAGCTACAAGCTCGCTCCACACTACAAAAAAAAAAAAAGCTTTTATTAAAGTGGCAGTGGCACTTAATATGTGTTAATATTTGCCTGAATATGATACGGTTTATTTATCCATTCACCTTCTGAAGGACATCTTGGTTGCTACCAAGATTTTCTAATTATGAATAAAGTTACTATAAATATCAATGTGCAGGTTTTCATGTGGACATGAGTTTCTTCAACTCCTTTGGATAAATAGGAGCACAATTGCTAGATTATAAGAACATGTTTAGTTTTGTAAGAAACTGCCAAACTGTCTTCCAAAGTTTCTGTACCATTTTGTGTTCTCATTATCAATGAATCAGAGTTCCTGTTGCTCACATCCTCTTACAACATTTGATATTGTCAATGATCTAGATTTTGGCCATTCTAATAGATGTGCAGTGATATCTTGTGTTCTTCAAATTTGCATTTCCCTGATGACTTATGTGATGTGTCTTTTCATATAATCATTTTCCATCTGTGTATTTTCTTTGGTGAGGTGCCTGTTAAGATCTTTGGCTGAGTTTTTAATCAGGTTGTTTTTTCTCTGAAATTGCATTTTAGATAACAATCATTTATCAGACATGCCTTTTAAAAATGTTTTCTCTCAGTCTGTGATTTATCTTTTAATTCTCCTGACACTGTCTTTCACAAAACATTATGGGTATTTAAAAATTTGTATTTATATTTTGAAAAATGCAACATTTTAAAGGCGCTAGCACTAGGCATACATAAAATGTAAATGCCAACCCAAGGAGATGATACTCCACATGTTGACATTTGGCATAATCACATGGCATGGATTTTCCTGTGTTTGGCATCACAACCTAATTTGACATTTCTAGAACCTTTCCAGTAGTTTAGTTTTTGCAAAATGTTTTTCTGGATATTTAGTCTGCCATCAATCATAACTGAAATGTAGCCTAAAGCGTATTGGATTTAAAGTCAGTAAATATGTGAATGAAAATGGACTATACTACTGTTAAAAAAGAAAACGACAGGCCAAAATGAATCACAGTTCAGGATCATTCTTGCTAAACCACATCACCAAACCAAAAGTCAATAACTAACCCAATTGCAGTTTCAGCCTCTCCCAGAAGTGTAACTTTAAACTGGGTTAAGAATTGGACTTGGTCTGGGATCAGACTGGGTCTGATTTGAGATAAACTGAGTCCAACAAGGAGACTTTCAAGTGAATATTAAGAAATGGGAACTTTTGCATTCAAACTATTGAGTGTGCTACCGTTTGGCACTCTGCTGTTTTTGTATTTAAGAACTATAGTCCCAGAAGCTGCAGATATTGCAAAGGAAGAAAAACCTTGCTGGAGACACCCTAGATTTGAAATGGCCACTGTGAGTAGCATTCTGGTGAAACAAAATTATTTTAAAATTACACTTGAAAATAAGGGTTCCCAAGTCAAACAAACAGAATAAGATAGTTATTTTAAAAGTCATGAAGAAACTTGGAAAATGCTTCAAAATTTCAAAGTAGTTTTATTGAAAGCTAGCCTTTGTAGATGGCTAATGAAAAATTTAAGAGATAAAAGGGAACTAAATCTGTAACAGCACATGAACTTCATTTCTTTAGCATGCATTTTGCTTTTAACCAACCTAGTTTTGTTTAGCCTGTTAGAACTATGCCCTCCTTGTATTTTTTTCCACTAGATCTTCCTACCTGCACATATACTGTATGTTCAATACTTTTAACCATTAATGTAGGATATGAGGTTCTGGTCAGCATCGTATTCATTTAGGAATAAGGCTTCTGGTCTATTAACTGTGACCAAGATATAATAACTAAACTTCAAACTAGAATAATGTTTTAATAAAAGAAAGATAACAGTTATGTTTCAGCTCCATACTCATAAAAGGGGAAGAGCCCACAGACTACATCCCCTGGAAACCAGACAGAACAATGCCTTGAGTGAGTCAATTATATACCGGTATATTTAAGTATGATAAAAAGTTTCTAGGTGAATCTTTCAAATAAGTTTTCCAAATCTTTTCAGTACCCAGAAACTTAGTTTTTCTAAGTTAAATTAAATGATGAAAATTTATTAAATATCTATATCATTTCCAAATAAGAAAAAAGCACTAAGACATTAATTATTGAACATAAGTGTATCTACCTTTTGCTTCCTATTGCAAAAAAACTAAAATAAATTTGCTTCTATTAGTAAAACTGTCTTGAGCCATGCTGAAAAATTTTCTTTGAGAAAGCATGTTTTCAAAAATAATAAAAAGTATTTATAAATTTGCCAAGCTACAAATAGCTAATATGAAAGACAGTTCATAATTGTTTACTTCTTAATTTTTGATAATAATTAAGGTTTTTAAATGTTAAATATTCTGAAATATGTAATTGACACAAATGGAAATAATAAAGCGGGTGACAGTATGCAAGGATAGTAGGATTTGTTTTGGGCTAGGAAACGGCATGAAGAAAAAAGATGCATTTCTGTTAAGGAAAATGAGAATAATTTTATCTCAACTAGAACTTGTAGCTATAAAGGTCAAACTAAATGTACACAAAAAAGTTGAAGAGAAAGATAAATAAGAAATTTTACCATGTGTAATTAAGCTGGCTAAAAATTAAATTGTCATAAGGGTTTTAAACATTATAGTTTAATATCAATGAAGTTGTGGGGTTCAGAATGAGCCACCCCCAAGATGTGCCTAAGTAGTAAGCAGATTATCTTGATGTAAGGGCAATTTTACCTTCAGGCTCAAAAGAAACATCTGCTCCCTTCCTTTATCTACCTAGAAGAACATAAATTAGGGACCTTGCCTGTGTTAAGAGATTATCAGCAAAAATCTCTTTTTTGACTCATCTATATGACAGGGCAAACTTTTATTTACTAAACATTTGGTCTTATCATCCTGCAATGACCCTTTGAAACCCCCAAACTCTATTACCTCATCCCTAGCTTAGAATATCTTCTATTCCTTGATGTCCCTTTCTATACTCTTATGCAAGTGGGATCTCTGATCTCTGCTTTTCTAATGTATGTGGGGTTCCCATATATTAATAATATATGTATATATTAAATTTGGTCATTTTCTCTTTCTAATCTGTTTCATGTCTATTTGATTATTAGACCAGCCAGAAGAACCTTGAGTGTAGAGGAAAAGTTTGTTCCTCCTCCAGAGTATATTTATATAAAACCAAAATTGAACTTTCTTTCATCTGTTGAAAGTCTTTTCATTTTCAGTAATCTGTTGAGAAAGCAAAGATTCTATGGTTTATCAAAATAATTTTTTGTTTTATGTTGTCTTAATCAGGTCTTTGATTACTTAAGAAAACTGAAATGTCTCAATAGTAATAGCTAACCTCTGTATTTGTCTTTGAAATCTTTTAATGTCACTTTGGTCAAATAACTAAGAATTGCTTTATGATAACCTGTGATCCTATTTAGCCAAATGTTTTAGAATCTTTTGATATTTTTGACAAATATCTCAAGAATCGAATTATAAATAAAGTCTTTTTTGACCCCAAACTAAATTTGACATTTTTCAGAGGGTCCTGGGAAAATATCAAAGGATTTGTCTCTCTACTTAGAAAAAGGGAAATGTTGAGCTAATTAGGCTTATTTGATATGTTAATGTACATGGGAAGAATGTTAAAATAAAATATACCGGTAATATAAAGCTTTCTGTATATGTTATAAGAGTTTCAGAAATTATGTCAAGTTTCTAGAACTCTGATATTTCCTTGCATAAAAATGCTGTCTGTCAGCAAGATTGATATTCATATTAAAAGGGCTAAACCCAAGTATTATGAAAATGCTCTAACTTCTATGCAAAGGCAGCAACAACAAAATCTATAAAGACATTGGCACATATGGATAAAATTTATTCTGTTTCTGCAAAATATGATCCACTCATTGCCAAACTTTTGCCATCTTGACATCCTTGTAACATGGCAACAGTCTGCTCCTGAATCAGAGAAGTCAAGTCAAGGTGGGCAACAATGGCTATAAATTAAATTGCCAAGGCTATGAGAAACCAACTTGGTTTTTCCAAGTTCCCTGACAAACTCCATTTGGGGGAGAAGGGGTTACATTTCTTCACCACCATTTAAGAAAAGTGTATTTAAGAAAATGTCCCCAGAAGGTTTGAACCTCCTTCCTCTGAACCCTCTGAGCATCTGCTGTCATGTGACTTCATCCCACTGTCACTTAATATGGATTATCAGTTAGGTTACTGTTATAGTGTGTTTTCCAGATGGGTAGAAGCCTTCTCCTGATGCAATACCCATTGTGGTAAAGAAACAAAATATGTTTTCAACCTACACAGGAAAATTACTGCAAAACAAGGTCTATTTGTATATAACCTTCTGCTGATCCCTTGTGGTCTCAGGCTAGTATAAACAGCAACTGTTAAGTTTTTAATGTCTTATGCTCAAACCTATTATTAACAGAGTAAGAAAGATTTTCCTGACCCCAATTTAACACATACTGTTGGTTAGAGTGTATAGCCCAGTGATGGTATATTCTGGAAGCATCAGAGGATAGTCCTTGAGCCCTATAACAGGGATCTTAACAACTATTCCCAACCATTGATACTGATGCAAAACTAGAAGACATTCAGTTTTGGATACACCTCTTACAGCTAAAGAAGGCTGTACCTGACATCTGATTCTATACAAACACTGGAGACCTTCAAATCAAATTGACTAGGAAGAGAAGTAATTGACATTGATACAGATTGCTTCCACCTAAGAGGCTGGATCTAGACCTCCTACTTTAGTTAAACATGAAAGGCTTTCTTCTTCTTTTTTTTTTTTTCTTTTATTCTGGCATGGCCTAAAAAGATAACGCTATCATCTGTATCTTCCAGGCCATTGCTCAGGGGGTAACCTCTGGAATGTAGAACTTTGTTATTTCAGGCTATGAGAAAACCTAATGACCCCAGGCTTGAATGGGCAATTGTGCCCAACTGGATTTATATTGGTTTATGATAGCTATCTTTCACCTTGGGACTATAAATGCCTAGATTGCTGATGCACAGCTGGGCAATGCCTGTTAGATTGTTCCCTTAACTGTTCTAGAAAGGCCCTACCTACCAAGAGTCTTTCCATGATTCAGTGTTTGCTAACTTTGGCATGACCCTGCTTCCCTGTTAGCAGTAAATGTAAATAGGAATAACCTTTCCTTAACTTTTGGAGACACTGAATAGCTCTTGATTACCTTTTAACTGAGCAAGGAGTTATCTGTGCCTATAGCCAACATCACTTGTTGTTCCTAGATCAACACTTGTGGGAAAGTGAAAACAGTTACATAAGATCATCGAGCAAGCCATTTGGCTTAAAAGGATAATTTCTTTAATGGAGTCTTTTTTTGATGGGTTTGGGTATTGGGGACTATGGCTCCAAAGCATACCCCAAACATTAAGAATTATCCTTCTTAAAGTTATTGTAATAATCTCACTCTCAAAAGCTTTAAAGCGCATGTTTATAGCCACTAATTGCCAAGCAAATGATCTCCCTAAGACTAGAACATCAAAAGGGAATGAAGAAAAGACGAATTTAAAGATTGATTATGAACATGAAGCCAGGAACTGTGAGTAAGTATCACAGGGATTTAACAAAAATATTATGACCTGTGAATATCACATGGGATCAATAAAGCTGAGAAGTACAGAACAGTAGCTGAGAGTGGCTCTAATGCCTTAAATTTTGATCATATCCCTCAGACTAAGAGTTTAATTAAAATGTGGACATTTTTGAAATAAAATAAGGAAAAAGAAACAACAGGCCAAATGGAGTCACTTTGCTAAGCCATGTCAACAAACCAAAATTTACTAACTAATGTAATTGCAGTTCAGCCTTTTCTAGGAGTGGAATTTTAAACCAATCATTCTGGGATTTCTTTTTGTTCAATAGGACTAACATAATTTGCAAGATAAAACCTTTGTCATTTTTTTCCTCTCAAAATAAAATGACTTGGCTTAAAAAGAATTCTTTCTTTTCTTTTGCTAGTTATGGTTCTGCCACACTGTTCTGCCTTTAAAAACTTTCATTTTGTACAACCCTTCCCTACTCACATACATACACATTCTCAAGAGTTCTTTGAGTTGCAAAATGGGATGCATCCCTATTCAATAAACATTTAAAGATAATTACATTTCTAATTTATTCAGTTAAAATTTGATTTCCAATGCCACTTATTAGCAGTGTAAGCTTTTCAAGGACACCTTTCTTCTACTCTCAGTTTTCATTTTTCCTAAAGACAGTAAGAATATCCACCTCACATATGTGTTGAGAGTATGGATATAAACTATAAGAGTACCTGGCATAGAACCCATAATTATCAGGCATTAGTGCTTCTCTCTGATTTTAATTAACCTTATTTTGCTGATAGATCCAAAATTGACAAAGTTAGAGAACAGTTAGAAAATATTATTTAAACCATAATGGTAATAGCTGCATAGTAGTCCTTCATTTAACTGGTATCTTAGTGTTGGATATTTTTGATTTTTCACTCATAAAGAGTGCTAAGTGTATAATTTTTTGTTGTTTTTTTTATCTCTGTGGGCATTGTTAATTAATTATGCACAATACATTTCTAGAAATGAAACCATGTGATTAAAAGATATGGCTATTATGAGGCCTTAATATTCATCGGTCAATTGTCCTTCAGAAGTTTTATATATTTCCTCCAGTCTATGAATTTATTTAGTCTTATTCCTAAATCAGTATTGGTATCAGGTATAATTAAGTACATACATTTTTTTTTGAAAGGTGTGTGTAACAGAAGAATAACTTATGACCAAGATGGCCTTAACACTTCCCTTGGCTTGATTGAACTTTAGACAGTTTTCTTACTAACTATATATAGTCCCTTCATTTCCTCTTTCTTAGAGAATTTACTTTATATATCTTGCAATTATAATTTCCTACTCTGCCCTTGTGACATGCAAATCTTCTTCTAGTCTATTCTTTTTTTTTTTTTTTTTTTTTTTTTTTTTTTTTTTTTTTTTTTTTTTTTTTTTTTTTTTTT
>PVKE010049250.1:0-11320 GCA_004027555.1 Craseonycteris thonglongyai | reverse complement strand
AGTTTTCAGAGGCAGAGCTTGAACTCCCTCACACACAGTTCAGTTTTTAAAAATAAAAGTGTGGGAAAACATTAAGAAAAAGATTAATACAAATATTTAAACACACTATTTCTGAAAAGATGCTATTTCAAAATGCTCTTACGAGAAGGATAGGTTCATATTTGTTTAATCGACTTTTACATTCATTACCAGACGTGGCATCCTGGAGGTCTGAGGACAAGTGAATGTGATTTAGACATGATGCTAATACTGCCAACTCATAGAAAAACCAAATGTAT
Source organism: Craseonycteris thonglongyai (assembly GCA_004027555.1). NCBI lineage: Eukaryota > Metazoa > Chordata > Mammalia > Chiroptera > Craseonycteridae > Craseonycteris > Craseonycteris thonglongyai. The sequence goes on along the minus strand of PVKE010049250.1, from coordinate 11,042 downwards.
TTTAATGTTATTCACATTAAAACAATTTCTTATTTCTCTATTTTTATAATATATTTCTTTAAACAAAGCAACGTGTAGGTAAAATATGCAGCTATGGAAAAGGTGATAAACAAGAAGTCAATTATTTTTGCTTCTGCAGAAGAATCATTCTGACAGATCACATACTCATAGTATAAATTAAAATGTCAACACCTGGGGTTCACTCTTGTATTCTGAATTTTCTATTTGCTAACAAGATAAACCCTAAGGTGACTTCAGAGAAGATCCATGGAGTTTTTTTGTTTGTTTGTTTCTTTAGTCACCATAAGGCTATGGAGAGACAACTTGGTATGTGGAAATCATTGCATTGGAATGACAGAATTATCACAATAGCAGTGGCAGCAGTGGCAGTGGTGGTGGCGGCAGCAGCAGCAGCAAACTCCTATGGTGATGATCAGGTACCAGGTGTACTAGACACTGTTGTAAGTGCTCCTCTAATTCTTATAGTGTCTTATGAAATAGGTACTATTTCCCTCCATTTTACAGATTAAAAAAACCCAAAAACCAAAGAACAAAGCAGTTAAGTGACTTGTCCAAGGTCACACAGCCAGTAAACTTTAAAGCTGAGATTTCAATTCAAACAGTCTGGCACTAAAGGTCACACTTCTAATCATTACTCCACATTGTCTTTCAGAAGAACAGTTGACAGAGTGGCCTTAAGTACATTACAACCCCTCCCTTGAGGCTTCTAGTTTCTCTAATGTAATAAGGAGATTTGATGATCTCAAGTAACTCTTCCTGCTCTTTGTATATGAAATTGAAGTAAGCTTAGATTGATTGTCAAAAAACCCAATGGGTATATTTAAGGTCAAATTTACATTATGTATCGTTTCCCCTCCAATCTGCTCCCTTTCCTTCCATTCCTCTTCCTTTCTCCAACCCTCATACACGCATTTCAATCTATTATACAGTAGTTCAACTAAAATATTACTGTTGGATCCACAGTAGATATGTGTGTGTATGTGTGTGTGTGTGTGTACTCATATATTGGGGAGAACCTCCTTTCCTCATTCTATACCCTGTTATGTTCTTTCTATTTCTTGTTTGTAATCATAAATAATGACCTCTCCAAATGGAAGATGTTCCTGGTTGATACTTATCACAGGACAGGCATGTCCTACTCACAGCAGCTATTTATAGATTGGAACCTTCACCACAAAGTTTCACTCCACTGCAGCGAAACAAATTTAAAGTGCCATAGGACATTATTCAAGGAAAACAGGTCTTCATAGCTCAACAGAAAGAGAAAAGGAGGCCACACAGTACCTGAAAAGTAGCTAGCAAAGGGGAATAGTACTCTTAATAAATACTGCAATGTTTTTTCTACAACAAAGACTGTGTCATGAATACAGATTGATTGACTCAGAAAACATTGGACTTAGGGAGCCCTTAAAAGGAATGTGAACTCTAGGCTGATTCTTCTCTCACCCTTCCTGTTCTTACATAAAAAAACTTCAGTAAACTGTTGTGTATGGGGGAGGAGCCATCAAAGTAATATAATTGCTTGAATCTTTACAAAATTGAAGTAGAAAGTTCCACCATACCCCTACCAGCCTATAAGAATAACCCCTGGCATTCTGGTCCATTTCTTCCCAGTCATAGTATACACATAAATTTTTTCATGTTGGTTCCTTCATTCTATGTATTTTCTGCATGCTTTTATATGATTTGTATAACCATTACATTTTTTTATTGTTTTTGACAGAGAGAGAGAGAAATACAGAGACAGAGATAGAGAGAACGGGGAGGGCCTAGAACAGTCTCCATAGTTGCACATCATTGGTTTTTACACATAGTTTCATTCCACAGGTGGGAGGGGCTGCACAGGGCAGTAACTGGGCTGGTGTCTCGCTCCAATGAGAACTGAACTGGGGACACTCTCCAGTTCAGCATGTGGGTCCGCACGGGCCAGGGCCGGGATTTGATCCTCTGTCCCCGGGGCTGCAAAGTGAGCGTTTAACCCACTGAGCCATCCCGGCTTCCCCAGCATTACATTTTTTTATGAGCCACAAAATCATTTTTTGGAAGACTGTCATCTAAGAACAGGCAAACAAAACAAAATATACAGAACAACTATTTAAAGGTACAATAAAATATGTGATATAGAGTTAATTCTTCAAAATAATTTGTAACTATTAATATTAAACACCATATATTTGGCACATCTATATACACTACACAAGTCTTTGAATACTGTAAGACACACATTAATTAGTATCCCTATTTTGTGCTGATTAAATGAAGATTCAGAAAAGACTAAGAAAATTTCAGTTACCCAGATAATAGAATACAAAGCTACAGTTTAATTCACATTGTTTGGTTATAGAAGATATACAGTTTACTATAGTATATTGACTGTATTACACATACACTCCAGTTGCTCTCTTCAATTTATTTTTAAGTAAGAAAAATAACATGGAATACATGCTTACACTATTAAATATAAACAATAACAGATATAGGGATGAAAGCATGCACGCCCCTTCAGAACCTCTTTCACCATAGTTTATAACCATAATTTTTAATAGCAGTGTAGAGTGGATATACCATAATTTACATTCCCATTTTCTAATGTTGGGTATTTACATTTTTCCCTCTGTATTTATAAATATTATAACTGAAGTAGTATAAAGATAACATGAACATCTTCAATACTTTTATTACTTTCTTAGGGTAGATTCCAAAAAGTTTAAATAACAAGCCAAAAGGTTTGAACACTTTGGGGTTTTGTAGTAATGCAATGTTTTACACTGCCATTAGCAATGTGGGGAATACTCTGCTCTCACTGCATCCTTGGTAACTTTGAGTATGGTTAGTTAATGTCTATTTGAAATAAGTAAATCAACGGTATCTTTTTCTTTTAGTTTTTACTTCTTTGAATATCAGTGAGGCTGAATAATTTTCTTACATGTATTTGCTAATTGTATTTCCTCTTTAGTGGACTATGTATGTATGTATGGCCTTTTTGCATTTGCCTATTGAGGATCTTAGTAAGTTTTTAAAATATTAAGCTATATTGTAACACACACACACACACAACACAAATTAAGCCTTTATAGTATTTTCTGAAACTTTATTTCATAGCTTGTTATTTCCTCCTTTTTAGATGAATGAAGTAATAATAAGAGTAAAGTATGATCACTGCCTAGATGTACATAAATCACTCAACACCTTTTTGGTAGACTTCACTTACTTATTCACCAAATAAATTGTAGTTTGACTGAATTATAATATTAAAAAATACCCCAAAATCACATTGGGTATGTCAGGATAGTTCAGTGGTTGAGCATCTCCCTCACACCACAAGATCTGGGGTTTGAGCCCCAGGTCCTGGCCCATGCAAACCTGTATGCTGAACTGCAGTGCAACTGGTAACCACCAGGATGGCACAGAAGCAAAGGTTCTTGTCTTACATGTGGGAGGACCCATTTCAGTTCTTGCCCTGGGCAGTTCCACATCCACCAGTGTGGAATGAAGTCATGTTACAATTAATGATGTACAAGTATGGAGACTACTCTGGGTCCACCCGCTTCTCGCTCTTTCTCTTCTCTATACTCTCTTCTCTCTTCTCTCTCTCTCTCTCTCTCTCTCTCTCTCTCTCTCTCTCTCTCACCTTCTCTCAAATAATAAAATAATAAATCTTTAAAAACAAACAAAAAATCAATTTTCATGTGATGAAAGACTAAATACACAAAGTTTAAGGAACTAGTTTGATTTTGTCATAAAACTGGCCAGTCATTTTGGTGTCTAATAGATATAACCATAACATTTTTGTAAATAAAAAGAAAAATAAATCTTCATTTTTCAGGAGATAGGCTGAGAATTTTATGTACTACATATGGGACATGTAATCCAGAAAATGTTGGCTTTCATAGTAGACCACTGCTGTGGTACAAAGATATCCTATTACATCAAAGAGATAACACTCAAGGGTTGAAATAAAATTATGTTTACTACATTGGTTTACATGTGTGTGTTTAAGCTAATTGTCTAAGTATTATTTTTAAAACCTTACAAAAGGATGATGAAAATTCCATCCTGGAAAAATAATCCTCTCAAACTGATTGGATTCATTTGTGAGAATACCTATAAAAGATGTCCTTCATGGTGTCTCAGGGAATTTTGAAAGAGAAAAATGAAAGTTGCTTAGTATCACACAATTAAATAGTAATAATTAGTTAATGAATTTCACATCTTTTTCAGTAGATGCCCTATTTTATTTATTTATTTTTCTGGCTGTTCATGTCTTTCTTTTTAAAGATTTATTTTTATTGTTTTTGATAGAGTAAAGAGAGAGAGGAGGGGGAGAGATAGAGACAGAGAGAAAGGGGAGGACCCAGAGCAGTCTCTATAGTTGTTTGTAATTATTTTTCAGTATAGTTTCATTCCACAGGTGTGTGCAGGTCTGCACAGGGCAGGAACTGAGCCACAGGTTTGGGGCTTCACAGAGTAGGAATTGGATCAGGGGTCTCCTGAATAGGAGGCATGTCCCCTCAAGCTGTGGGCCATAAACAGAAAGCATGCCCAGGGCTAGAGCCTAATGGTGGGCTTCCCCCATGGAGGGCTTTCCTCAGTGAGAACTGAACAGAGGGAACACCCTAGTTAGGAATATGGGTACACATGGGCTGGGGGGGAGGTTGGGATATGATTCTTGGACCCTGGAATTGCAAATGAATGCTGAACCCAATGAACCATCACAGCATCCCCCATATCTTTATTTTTTTCCTCATTATATTTGGATAAAAACTCCAAACATTTTGGTTTTCTATAAATGCTGATGCTAGAGCAAATGAGAAAAGTAAACAGAAGAAAAGTTGGTGGTATCACAAAACTCCATACACTAAAAAACTCTAACCTGAAGATGTTTTCAGATAAAAAATCAACATCCACAAATCTAGACCAAATATTTTGAATTTTTACTTCCATTTAGTAGTCCCCATTGTTGCTTAGAGGATATGGACTCAAAAAGTCTCTCATTCAGCACATAGACACACAGACACAGACACAGACATATACACATACACACACACACACACACACACACAAAGTTTGACCAAAATTCTTGGGGACTGAAAATATATATAGCATAATTTTAAAGCTTTTATTATTTCACAATATCCATTAGATAAATGGCAACAGCTCAGTGTATGCCAAAATAATGGCACAGAGCTCTGGTTCATATTTTAAATTCAATGAGATTAGGATTTCCTTTTTAACTGTGTAAATATAACACCTCTCTCCCTTAGTAATTTCAAAATAACAATACATCTCTGAGTTGCAGTGACATCTATCTCCATCACATCATCTTTTTGGACCTGAAACAACTTCCCAAATTGATTTCAAATGATCTTTCCCACATAATTTATCAATATTCTTTGTGGTAGATTAGGTAAATGACTAAAAAGTTAACATGGTAACCAACCTTAAAAAATATCGAAGGTAATTCAATGCACGGAAAATTTTTTTTCTTTTTTAAAAAAGGATAAAGCTGGAGATATCTCATTGCCTGACTTTAATTTGTACTACAAATATAGAGTAATCAAAACAGCTTGGTAATAGCAGAAAAACAGATACACAGACAAATGAAACAGAATAGAAAACTCAGAAATAAACCCACAAATATATGGACAGATTATTTTTGACAAAGGGGTGAAAAATATACGGTGGGGAAAATAAACCCTCTTCAGTAAATGGTGTTGTGAAAATTGGAAAACCACATGCAAAAGACTGAATAAGAACTATGATCTGTAACCATACACAAAAATTAACTCAAAATGGATTAAACACATTGAAAATAATTCTCAAAACAATAAATTGCACAGAAGGAAATATTGGTAGTAAACTTATAGATCTTGGGTCTAGGGAGGACTTTATGAACCTGACCTCAATGGCAAGGGAAGTAAAAGCAAAAATAAATGAGTGGGACTATATCAAACTAAAAAGCTTCTGCATTGCAAAGGAAACGATCAACAAAGCAAAGAGGCAACCAACAAACTGGGAGAAATATTAGTAAATAATGCCTCAGATAGGGGGATAATGTCAAAAATATACAAAGAACTTGTACAACTCAAACAAACAAACAAACAAACAAAACAAAAATAAAAACAAGCAATCCAATTAAAAAATGGGCAGAAGACCTAAACAGGCAGTTCTCTCATGAAGACACACAAATGGCTGACAGATATATGAAAAAGTGCTCAACGTCACTAGCAATTAGGGAAATGCAAATAAAAACCACAGTGAGATATCATCTCACACCTGTTAGAATGGTTTTAATCAATAAGAAAAGGAACAAAAAATGCTGGAGTGGCTGTGGAGAAAAAAAAACACTCATACACTGCTGGTGGGAATGTAAACTGGTACAACCACTATGTAAGGCAGTATGAAGATTTCTCAAAAAATTAGGAATGGAATTGCCATGTGACCCAGCAATCTCTCTACTGGGTATCTACCCGAAAACCTGAAAATCTTTATGCGAAAAGGTATCTGTACCAAAAATATTCATCACAGCACTGTTAACAGTGGCCAAGTCATGGAATCAACCAAAGTTTTCTTTGATAGATGACTGGGTAAAGAAGTTGTGGTGGAGACATCATCAAGATGTCAGCGTGAGAGGAGCTCGTGAAACCTCTCCCGGGAAGACAACAATTTAAACATCTAAAATCCAACCAGAGAATCCCTAAGCAATGCATAGCCTCGGTTGAGGAACTTAGCACAAGAAAATACCTAAAGCTGGAGAAAGGATGAAGAGTGAGAAAGAAAGGGAGCAGTTTGGAGACATGCCGCAAAGAGCATCCCAGAGACCTAACCAGTGACTGACCCAGAGGCTGACCTGGAGACCAGCACAGGAAAGACTGGCTGAGGTGGAAATGTGGGGGCAAGGGTTGAGTTGCAGAACAACTCTGGGTGGATTGGAGGCCTAGAAAAGACAAAGGAGGAGGCACAGATGGCCAGAATGTGGGGAGGATGGAAAAAGCGGGTGCAGCTGACTGTGGTGAGAGGCCTCGATACAAGTGCAGGGGAAGCAGCCATGGCATGGTGAGTGTGGCCATAGCGCAGTGCAGGAGGCCAAAGCAAGGCACCAGCAGTAGCCAGAGACTGGTGTGGGTAACTGGAGTAAAGATCCAGATGCTGGCGCTTAGGTCAGGTGGCTGGAGCAGGGGTCCCACAGAGCATGAGGCCAGCAACTGGAGCCAGAGACAGGTGTTCTGGTGGCTGGAGCGCTGAGATCAGGAGTGTGCTGGTGGCTGATCTACAGAGTGGCCCTCAGTGAGGTGGTGAACCAACTGGAGCATTGCATGGACTTAGACTTGGAGCATGGCTGCTTCTGCTTGCTATCTCCCAGGGCTCACCCTGCAAGCCCTGCCCATGTCCTGTCTTTGGTGGGCTGCTACCAGGAACTCACCATTACCAGGTGATGCAATCAGCCCTGTGCCTTTCCCAACAAGCCCCACCCCCACTCCTCCTGCTGAAGCCAGCAGAGAAAAGCTTCCATTATTCTGTGATGCAAACAGACCTGCACCTTTCCCAACAAGCCCCACCCCCACCTTTCCTGCTGAAGCCAGCAGAGCAATCTAGAAGTGGCAGTTTCTGACAGCAGTGGGATCTTGGAGGCATAGAATACCATCACTCACCATACCTTCCCAAAGTGGAGGCATACAAAGACCAGGTGACTGATTCAAAGAGAAGACCACGTTCTAGGAAGTCTCCTACTATGAGAAAAGCAAAGAAATGAGAAAATAATGTAAGACTCTAACACAAGCTAGGAAGGAAAAAAAAAGATACCTTCACATCTACCAGGGGAAAAGTCCTCATGATCAGGAAATGAAACACTCCAAAAGCAATGAGTATGTCTTTAAACAAAGGAGCTCAGAAATAAAGAGAAAAATTTCCAGAAAAGGAACTTGAAGATATGGAATTATATGAGCTTAATGTCAGAGAATTCAAGGTTGCAATTATAAAAACACTCAAAGAGATCAAAGAAAGCTGGCAGAGCACACAGAAGGAACTAAGTGTTCTCAGAAGGGAAATTGAATCTATGAAAAGATACAAATAGAAATGCTGGAGACAAACAACACAATAAAATAAATGAAAAGTGAAATAGTTAGCACAGGAAAGAGAGCTCACCAGATGGAGTAAAGAATTAGTGAAATTGAAGACAAAAACTTGGAAATGTCACAGAAGAAGAGAGCTCTAAAAGCTAAAAGAAATTAAAGATATCTACAAGAACTATCTGACTCCATTAGAAAACATAATATAAGAATAATAGTTATTCCAGAGGGAGCAGAGGAAGAGATGGGCACAGAGAATTTACTCAGACAAATAGACGAGAATTTCCCAAACCTATGACAAAGAATAGGAACCTCAAATCCAAGGAGGAAACAGGACCCCTAGCTACTTGAATCCTAACAGACCCTCTCCAAGGCACCTTATACTGAAGATATCAAAGGTCAAAGACAAAGAAAGAATCCTCAAGTCTGCCAGAAAATAGAACATTATAATCTATAAAGGAAAGCCCATCAGACTCTCATCAGATTTATCAACAGAAACTCTACAATCCAGAAGGGAATGGAAAAAAAGTATTCAAAATATTAAAGGAGAAAATTTAACACCCAAGAATCCTATGTATACCTAGCAAAGTTATCCTTTAAATATGAAGGAAGAATAAAGACTTTTCAGACATTCAAAAACTAAAGGAATTGTCCAGCACAAGGCCAGCATTTAAAGAAATACTAAAGGAGGTGATTGGAACAAAAACAAAAAGTAAAAGTAAATAGGGATAAACTGGAACAACAAAAATATAAAAAGGGGAGGAGGTAAAGACTTAATTTTCTAAAGAGAGTAAAGATAAGAAACATTTATAAGAAAAGAAATGACAGCATATATGAAACTTTCTTTTATATAAAGTTCATTGTAAGCACTGAAAAAGAATTTAGACCTGGGACACATAACAATAGAGACAGAGAAAACAGAAAAAAAACCCAGTCATAAACACCATCAAGCTAAAATAATCAATGGGAAGAAAAAAGGAAAGAAGCAATCAAAATAAAAAAGAGCTACCAGAAAACAAACAATAAAATGGCTAAAGGACAACCTCATATATCAATCATCACCTTAAATGTTAATGGATTGAAAACACCAATAAAAAGACACAGAGTAGCAAACTGGATTAAAGAACAAAAACTAACCTGATGTTGTTTAAAAGAGACACACTTCCGTCACAAGGACAAACACAGACTAAAGGTGAAAGGGTGGAAAAAAATACTCCAAGCACATGGCACCCAGAGAAAAATAGCTATAGCCATACTTATATCTAACAAAGCAGACTACAGGATAAAATAATAATAATAATAATAATAATAATAAGAGACAAAAATGGACATTTCATAATGATAAAGGGGACAATACAAGAAGAAGATATTACACTTTTTAATATATATGCCTCCAAACAAGAAGCAATAAAATTTACAAAGTAACTACTAACAGATCTAGGACAAACTGACAAAAACACAATTATAGTAGGGGACTTAAACAATCCATTGACAGCCATGGCTAGATCATTCAAACCGAAAATAAACAAAGAAATATGAACTTTTAATGATACATTACAGCAATTGGACATAATTGACATTTACAGAACACTTCATCCTAAAACACAGGACTATACATTATTTTCTGGTGCGCATGGAATGTTTTCAAGGAAAGACCACATGCTGGGACACATAGCTAGTCTCAGCAAATTTAAGAAGATCAAAATCATACCAAGTGTATTCTCCAATCACAAAGCTTTGAAATTAGAGATCAACTACAAAAAGAAAGTGTGAAACACCACATATACATGGAGATTAAACAACATGTTATTAAAAAATGACTGGATTAAAGAAGAATCAAAATAAGGGCTTCAAAATACATAGAAACAAATGACAATGAAAACACAACATACCAAAATTACTGGGATGCAAAAGCAGTAATAAGTGGAAATTTTGTACTATCACAGGCCTTTCTCAATAAACAATAAAAATCATAAGTAAACAACCTAATATTACATCGTTAAGGACTAGAAAAAGAAGAACAAAAACACCCAAAGCCGGCAGAAGGAAGGAAATAATCAAAATTAAAGAAAAACTAAATAAAATAGATAACAGAAAAACAATAGAAAAAAATAATAAAATTCACAACCCTCTGGCTAGGCTCACCAAGGGAAAAAGAAAAAAACACACAAATAATTCGAATTAGAAATGAAAGAGGGGAACAACTGATACCAAAGAAATACAAAGGATCATACAAAAATACTATGAAGGACTATATGTTCTCAAATTTTGCAAACTAGAAGATATGGACAAGTTTTTAGAAACATATAGTCTACCTAGACTGAATGAAGAACTGGATAACCTAAACAAACCAGCAGTAAGGAAATTGAAACAATCATCCAAAAACTTCCGAAAAGCAAGAATCCAGGATCAGATAGTCTCACTAATGTGCTTTACCAGGCATTCAAAGGGGAACTAACACCTATCCTCCTCTAACTTTTCCAAAAAATTGAAGAGGCAATACTTCCCAACTCATTCTACAAGGCCAACATGACCCTAATACCAAAGCCTGGTAAGGACATCACAAAAAAAGAAAACTATAAACCAGTATCCCTGATGAACACCAATGCAAAATTCTTAAACAAAATATGAGCAAATAGAATACAACAATACATTAAAAGATAATATATCACAAGCAAGTAAAATTCATCCCAGAGGCACAAGGATAGTTCAACACATGCAAATCAATCAATGCAATACACCACATAAACAAAACAAAAAATAAACACCATATGATTATATCAATTGATGCAGAGAACAAAGCATTTGACCAGATACAACATCCATTTATAATCAAAACGCTTTGAAAAATGGTTATAGAACGTAAGTACCTGGACATAATAAAAACCATATATGACAAATTGTCAGAGAATGTCACACTAAATGGGGAAAAATTGAAACCCTATCTTCTAA
>PVKE010049249.1:0-11320 GCA_004027555.1 Craseonycteris thonglongyai | reverse complement strand
CTTCACACATTTAAGTGGAGATACAGGCTGAACCACGGAACTTAACAGGTATCATACCGTTGTACTCTGACAGTCGTACCATCTGGGAAAATGCTTTCTTCTTCTCCATCAGCAAGTAAGTTTTTGATAGTCTGGTCAGGAAATGTGATTTCTTTTCTTCCGTCTGGGAAATATTTTTCTGTTTAAAAATAGAGTATTTATTGTAGCCTTCTTTTTAGGGAAGGGAAGACAGCAGAAAGGAGAGGGCAGTTCTTACCTATCTGTCCGCTTGAGAAATGCAGGACTTCCCGTCCGTCCGGGTGAGCCGTGTGCGTGGCCTGGGCGGCGGCATAGTAGTAGATCTGTAAGGACACAGCGTCACTGCCTGTCCCTCACACGTGCGCCCCGGGGGCCAGCCCTGAGGGCACCTACCACTCTCTCGTCTGGCAAGACCTGCTTCACGTCGCCATTGAAGAAGGTGACGGTGACGGTCTTCCCATCCGCACTCACTTCCTTTTGCGTCCCGTTGGGAAACAGTATGACCCGGCACCCATTTGTATAAACCTTTTCTATCTACAAAGAGAAACAAAGGCCGTTGACATGTAAGGTTTCCCCCTGAGACCACCTGACGAAGACACCCCGAATTCTCTCCCTCGCTGCCCACATCGAAATTTTTCATAAAAAAAAGTAAACTGTACGCTCCAAAGGAGAGGAGTGAACAAACACATCACCGTTCTTGTCACTTCGTCCCCCAAACACTTTGGTGGGTTTTTTTTTAAAGCAAATTGCAGACGACACCTGCAAACACTTCAGGAGAAATCTGTAAGAAAGGATTTCTACCAACATAACCGAACCCTTACTGCTCCGAACAAACCACGATTCCTTCTTCCCATCATCATTGTCCATAATCTCCCCCTGAAGTCCACAAAACAGTTCATTTAAAGCAGAATCAACGCAGAGTCCACACACACCACATGGTCAATGTGACTCTTTTTAAGTCCCCTCCTGTCCCCCCTGTGGATGCCAATCACTTGTGAAGGAACTGGGTCACTGAGCATAAAAAAGCCCCCATGATCTGGACGTTCTCACAGTCCCCTTATTTCCTAAACGCGGCAGTGGTTAGAGCCAGAGGTGTAACTTCGGGGTGAATTACGTGACGGCCCCGTTGCTGCTGCGAGTTTCTCGTGGCCACACGTCCAGAAACGCAGCTGCGGGGCCCCGGCCCCAGGAAGCCCCATCAGCCTCGCGTCTCTGGTCAGGAGTCACTGGTGACTTTCCCAGACCCTCCCTCGTTTTCTCATTCCCTTTCCATTTCGTAACTGGGAAACTTCTTAAAAAACAAACTCTCCTCATCACTAGCAGCGAACTCTGACCTTAGCGTTTCAATTACAACGGGTCAAATTAGGGTGTCTGGCCAGTTTCCGTAAGCCCCAGGAAGGATTTCCTCGTCGCCTCCCCCAGTAACCGCCCGTTTCCGAGCTTCCCTGGCCACGGGCCAGGCAGCAAACCCACCCCCGCAGCCTTTCCAGCTGCAAGGAGGCTGCAGGGGACCCGCAGCGGCCACTGAGGTCTCCAACGTGCCGGGTTACCAAGGCTGGTCAGCTGTGCGAGGAGGAATGACATGGGGACAGAGGCCCTCGACTGCCCGCTGCCCGGCTCTAAGGGCCCGCGAGGAGACTGAAGACGAGAGCGGAGACCATGTGCCAAGGTACTGACGCGCTCAAGCCCCCCCCGCTGGCCTGAACCTCCAGTGTAGCCCACGCTTATTTATCGTCTTCCTTGTTTGACGTTCTAACCTTTCCATCAGGATGGCTGATTTCTCCCTGAATTTCTTCTTTTTCCTCTTCCTCATCCTCGTTATGTTCAGGGTCTGGCAAGTCCGCCGGTGCGGGGGGCTCCCTGGGGGAGGTGGTCTGCAAGGACAGGAGGCTCTCAGCTCCTGAAGGACGTTGCAAGCAGCTAAAATCTACGCCAGGCTCCAAACACCAGACTCTGCTATACCAGGATCCCGCGACTACCGCTTGGTGTTACACATAAAACACTTGAGAATGTTAAGTAAAACTCTCCTTTGTAAATGTTTTAGAAACGTAAGTCAGTTAACTAATCAATTTCAAGCCTGAGTAACCTATGTCAGAATATATAAAAATATAAAGAGATTTACTTGTCCCTTATCCAAACTGCGTAAGTCATGAGGAGGCACAGACTTGGATCTTCGAGATGGATTGCCTGTTTGTTAGAAAAGAGTTAGAATTAATATTTAATTGGCAGTTTTAAACTTAATATTATAGTCAAACATCTCGGTTCATGTCCTTTTGTGAACACCTGGCCTAAGGACGTCTTAACGTTGTTCTTCACTAATTCACAGGAGTTCATTACATAACTTCAAATACTGACTTAGGTACTTGAGTTCAGGACAAGACGGGTCTGTGCTGAGGGTCTGGGTCCACAGGCATTGTGGGGACAGTCACGAGCAGATGAGGTCTGGGATACAAGTAACAGAAGCATCCCAGAGTAATACACACGGAATTTGGCTTGAAAAGTTAACTGGTGTTTAATTATAAAGCCAAGAGCTTTCAGGTCACCATCAGCCTACCGTCTGTACACTGACTCAGTGATGCACGCGTCTCAGAACGGTGCACACGCCCCCCAACAACAAACAGGTGAATTTCTGAAAATATAGTGAAGTTCCATTATTTTCTTCCTGCACACCTACAGGTCACATTATAAACACATCCAATCTGAAGGGTTCCGAGCACATGCCAGGACTGACTGCTGTGGGGGCCAGTGCTGCGGCGAGAGCAGAACGAGGGCAGAGAGCATGGGGGGTGGGGGGCACGGGGTCCACGCAGCAGCCGTGATCTGGCTGCACTGTGTCCAGCATCGAAGCTCAGCCCTGACTGGGAGGAGACACCGGCAATACTTGTAACTGACGAGGATGAGGCGCAGAACAACTTCAATAAAGACGAGCGTGGCCCCCCCCTCCACCAGAGTGTTCAGGGGGCAACAGAAATGAGCAGCCAGTCACAGCAGCAAACGAGATGCCCAGCGAACGTCCCGGAAGACGCGCTAGCCTTACCGGTCATGTTGCACTGACCCTCCCACCCCTGACGGGTCCAGGGCTGGAAAGAATGACGGCACCAGCCCCTGGGGAGCTGCGACCCCACGTCCCGCTCCTGACAGGGTCCCAGAGACGCCCGTGTGACCGGCTGGGAGGCGGAGCGTCCTCGGTCAGCGGAGTCTCCGTGCACTTTGTGGTGAGTCTTACCCTGGGTGGGGGGAGGGCAGACCGCAGGGGCACCGCGGTTCCCGCAGCACTAGCCGGGCGTGGGGACGGGACGCGCTGCGTAGAGCAGGGCCGTGAGGGCCGCGTGGGAACGCTGTTCGGGCGGGAACCGCGGGCAGGCGTACGCACAGGGGCTTCAATTGTTCCCGTAGAGTTCAGTGCGCATTCTCCTCTTCAAATTTCTGGAATGTTTTCGAGAAAGATCATACAGCTTCTTACCTCGTGTGGGAAAAGTATCTGTCTCGTGTTTGTCTCGCTGGGTCCCCAAAGATCTCTGACTCTTCTGAACTTGAACCGATGAATTCTGTAGGAGAGGACGGGACACAAGCAGCGTCAGCCACGTGCTGGCAGCGACACTGACAGAACTCACTGTGCAAGCTGCAGGTTTCAATCTGTTCATTTGTGTTTTCACTTATCACTACAGACCAGGGAACCTGCTAGCGCGCACGCACACCCACGCACACGCATGCACACGCACACCCATGCACACGCATGCACCCCTACCTAGGGCAGGGGTCAAAGCCCTCGTTCTCTGCCTCCCTCACTGCCAGGCCCTAACTGAAGGCTGCTCACTGGTCCCCTTGTGCAGGGACGCAGTTTCCCTCCTCAGAGCTCACACCACTGGATGTAGACTCAGAGGTGGGGGGAGTCCTTGCTCTCCAGGCCGCAGGCACCACGCAGCCGCCCTCAGGCCGGAGCTTCCATTAACTGCCCCACCTCAGCCAGCTTGCCAACAGGAAGCACCTAGAACTAGTCACGACCAGCGTCTGCAACAATCAGGACGCTCAGCCTCAACGCATTTGAGCATAGAACTCGAGGCAGCCCGGTCGATGCAAAAAGCCAGTGCCCGTGAATAATGCTCAAGGGCTTAGGGCGAGAGGCCGTGGTTTCTGCCGCCACCATAAACAGTCCAGCACAGGACGCGTGCTCATGTGAGACGGGAGCAGTGCCGGGATCTGGATGGGGGTGCGGGTGCCGCCGTGCTGTCGGAACTGCTCTTTCTGGGGAAGCCGATGTGATGAAACGTTCCGGCCACCACCGCCCACCCCAGAGCCTGTCACCCAGGCCCCACATGGGCCCCCGGCTGCGCAGCCAGTGCCTCCTGCAGCCAAGGTCTACGGGTCACTCAGTCACTCTCACTGCATTCTGGAAACTTCCAAGCCCCCCCACCCCCCGCTCTGTGGTGCTCCCTGATGATGACTCTTGTCACGTGCGTGGGCTCCTCTCTCCTCCAGCCTCTCCCCCTCCTCCCTCCCTCAGCTGGTGACAGTGCTGCCCCCCCAGAGGCAGCGTCAGGAGGGAACTTTGTACCCGGGGGCCCACACACCCAGCCCTTCTGTGAGGCAGCCTCCACTCCCTGAATCCCACCTCCCGTTCACCCTCCAGCCCAGAGCCGCAGCGCACTCTCCTAGGTGCCCATTGCCCGGTTCAAAGCCACCTGCCCTGCACTTGAGCCCCACAAAACGGTGCTCTCGCCTGTGGCCTCCACACAGACAGGCGACCAGCACAGCACAGGGAACCCCTTCCTGACTCCCCGCCTGCTGCACACGCACAGCAGCCCATCAGCAAATCCTGTCTGTGGTGCACCCCCAGCGCCAGCCAGTGCCACCTCTGGCCTGAATTCTGCAGCAAACCCTGGTGTGTCACATACCCTCTTCCATCTACCCTGCTCCCCAAGGCACAGGACCAGGCCGGCCTCAGCCAGAGCCTTCCACGGGCTCCCCACGAGGCCCAGCGCCTACAGAAGCCCCCGGGGCTGATGACACTGGCCCCCCACCCCCACTACCTCCAACCCCGTCCCTGCTGTCCCCCACTCTGCTCCACCTTTACTGCATCCACACTTCACGTCACCTGTGCTATGTAACACAACTTGAGGCAAATGACGTAAGGAGAGCCATTTACCACACGCCAGCTGATGTGAGCAGAGTTCAGTGCCTCCGGCCTCCAGGCCACTGGGCGCGCCCCCTTGTCAGGATGGCTTCCCTGGCCGTCCTGCCTAAAACTGCAACATCCCTCATGGTGACAGCTGCACAACGGCGTGAACATAGGTACTTCACACTCGGCTTCCTTTTCGTCAGGGTCGCACACCATGTGTTTTTCATTTATCTGCCTTAGTCTTTCTCCGGCCACTGGAATACTTAAGTTCCAAGAGGGCGGCACGTCCGTCTGTCTGGTTTGTTGCCCACAAGCCCTGCTTGGTGGTCCGAGCTGTGAACACAGGTGAAAGCACCAGGAACTTCGCTCAAAAGGGCCACACGCAACTTCCTGCAGGAACCACCCCAGGCCCATTCTAGCTGAGACTGAACTTGAAAACTGTACAGTGATGCTCAAACGTTTCTTCATGGTGGTAACATCCATAGCCTCTGCCAGCTTAGCCATTTTTAAAGGCACAGGTCAGTGTTGACTAAGTGCATTTGCACTGTGGTGCAGCCGCCATCCCCAGCCGCCCACAGAACTCACCTCATCCTGAACTGGAATTGGTCCCCTCCCGCCTCACCCAGCCCTGCAGCCCTGCCTGGCCCGGCTCTGTCTCCACCACGTGACGCAGCTGCTCAGAGGCTCACAGGGCCCTGGCCCTGACCCTGACCCTGACGGCAGGGCCGCTGGCCTCCACACCTACCATGGGCCCCTCGTGCTTCTCCTTCGGGGCAGCAGCCGCACACTGAGCCGCCCTGGAGCAGTTCTCAGCCGCCTCTGCTTTCCTCCAGGCACCCAGTCGGAACCGCTCCATCACTTTGATCTCTTCCCGGAGGTCTGTGTTCTCTTTGACCAACGTCTCTATCTGGCTTCTCAGACGGCCGTGCGTACTTGACCATTTTGCTTCTTTTCTTTTCAAATCTTCTTGTAAATCTGATACCTGCTGTTTCAAAGCCTCCCCCCCAAAAAGAAGCATTGATAGCGGTAAAACAATGCAACACAAGACAAGACACAGATCAAGGAAACCGCAGCGAGCGCCGCAGACAGCAGCAAGGGGACGGCGCCGTCAGTCCTATTTCAGGTGCTCCGGCTTTCTCAGGAAAGGGAACGGGCCAGGCTCGAGCGTCCCCTCAGACCAACACTGGTTCTGGGAGGAGCAGGGGGCAGACACCCCTCCGTTCACCGTAACAGCACGGCCACAAGGTAGTGATGGAAACAGAAGACACAACTGGGGAAATCCAGTGAAGACAAGACAGGAATTCATCACTGATTGAAGGAAGAAGAACTGAGGTAAAGGGAAGACTAAAAGATTCAAAGTCAAAACTACCAAACTTGAAAATTGATTGTATGTGGGGTTTATGAGAAGGAACAGGTTTTAAGAAGAAGAGTTGTGTTAGATGGACTAAATAAGCGAAGCATCTCCTGGAAATGTCTAGAAGCAGTTTGCAACTATCCAGACAGAAATCAAGACTGACGTCAGGACCAAGGAGACTGGTCAGCTACAGTGTGTGTGGGTGCGAGGTGTGGGGAGTGACCGAGAGCTGAGGGGGCACAGACACACGCACTGACACGCACGCACGACTGACACCGTCCATTCTCATCTAAGTCTCAACACCCAACCGGGCTGCGCACAGGAGTGAGGGAAGCGTCATCCGTATTGACAGCCGCTCCTCATCGCTCCCAGGACCACCCGAGCTCCGCCTCCTGTCAGATCCGATCTGCAGCGGCATTAGGTGAGTTGTACGATTATCTCATTCTATGTTACAATGTATAGTAATATAAATAAAGTGCACAATGCATGTAATGCGCTTGAATCACCAGAAACCACCCCCACTCCCCAGTCTGTGGAAAAACCGTCTTCCACAAAACCAGTCCCGGGTACCAAAAAGGCTGGAGATGGCTGCTTTACAAGTCCCAGTACTGATGATGTTCTCACGCAATAATGTCTCAGACAGGTTATTTGCTGAGTCAATGGATGATGATAAATCGATACCGTTTCCCTTCGATACATCAAATAACTCTGAGATCCTTACAAGACGGCCATATTTACAAGCTTCTACGGGTACAATGTAAAGCACTGGCATACCTGTATTTCTTCACGTTCCTTTTTATCTGGAAAAGTTCTTGCAGCCGTCGTGTACTTTTCAAAAACTCTGCGTTCCTTTTGTAGCTTCCTCATTTCCTCCTTTTTAAACTCTTCTATCCGAGCCAATTCTTTTGCTTTCTGTTGTTCAAAGTCTGCAATTTCTTTCCTAAAAATGAGCAAACCATGTTACGACTGAAGGGGACCCTCTCAATCTGGTAATCTGCATGTGGGCCCAAAACGGAACAGCAGCGACAGCCTGGAACTGCGGAGCTGCTGGTCTTGGTGAATCCATCTTCACTCCCCAACATGGGAACATCCGTTAACTCAGCACAGCACCCACAGGATTGCGAGGCAAGTGCTCAACCTGTGGAGCTGTCCTGGCATCCCCTAGATGGATACAATCTTAAAGAACTAAATGAATCACTATTCTTTCCCAACTTACAGGTGCCAAACTTACCTGAGTTTATCCAAGGCACTTTCTCGTTCAAGGCGAAGTTTAGCTAAAGATGTGTTCTCAGCTTTAAATTTTTCTATTTCCGTTTCCAATTCAATAATTTTCTCTCTCAAAACTTGGGATCGAGCACTATCGCCTATAAAATGACCGTAAACATTGAGCTTCACAAAAGGCTTTCAGCAGTGAAAACACTACCTAGCTATTAACACTAAGAGCCAGAATATGGTAAACACCCTACTATGATACATTTAAAACCACGCTTCTAATAACAAAAATGTTTTAATGTATTAGCTAAACTTTCCAGATGAAACTAGTCTAAATTTAAGAATCAAATTATTCTACCTCAAAATTATTCTACCTCAGTCTGACAATGAATTAATATATTCATTCAAATAAATAATTTTTAAAAGCCAGTATATAAAAATAGCTTAATAACATAAGTCAGTCACAAGAGATCTAAAGCATTAATCAACACCAAAATCAAAGTTTAACCCCCAAAGAAATATAAACCAAGACTCTTTTTCCATATCAAATTTGCTATTTAAGAGAAAATAGCCAGTGCTTCTGTCCTTCAACTACCCTTTTGGAAACTAAATTTGATTTATAGCATAAAACTAAAATACACATATCTATTCTTTGGTCCAGTTATTCTGCTTCTAGAAACCCTAGTTCAAGAACAAACTTGTAAAATCACACAAATAGTTTTGCATAAAAATATGCACTGCAGGTTATTTCTAATAGTGAAAAATAATCAAGGGTTCCACATGAAGAAAATGAATTGTTCTGCAGCATGTGTGAAGCACACAGCGAGTTCTGGAGATAAGATGTGTCACACATCACACATCGGGTCAGAAAGGGCAGGGGAAGCTGTACTGACGTCTCCACGATCAAAACGACACAGGAAAAGCGCCTGGAAGGGAAGAGCTCCAGATGGGATCAGTTACCTTTGGGTAATTCAGCTACAGACATTTTTGCTCTACATTTTTTGAACTGCCAAACTTTTGCAAAAAGTACTACTTTTAAATTCAGAGTATTTTTTTTGTTGTTGTTAAATTTATTGGGGTGACATTGGTTAGTAAATCCTACAGTACCTCACCTATGAAAGAAAGCTGACTCTGGATGGTGAACACATATTGTGTAACACATAGAGTATTTTCTTTAAAGTTTGTTTTAATCAAATTTTTAAAGCATCTATGCTTTCTAGGCATCCAGAGTTTATAGTGTAACTTGAGAGAAAAGAGTTTTTCAATATAAGGTTTAAAAATTCATCACATCAACTGAATCCTATAGTCACTCAATGGAATGAGGCAGGTGTGCGTGAAAACAGTCTTGAAAATATAAGGTGCAGAACGCTATATAAAAAGCATGCTTTGTTTGTGTGGGAAGCAGACTGCACACTCACACACACGCTTTCACAGACATGGAATGCTTCTAAGGTGCACACATGAGGTGGAGGTGCCGGCACCGAGGACAGGGACTCGGAACCCGGGGGGGCAGGGGGACCTCAGGTTATACCGCGTTTCTGCTCTGTCACGTTCAGCAAGTCAGGGCACGAGTTAGTAAAAAACAAACAAGTGAACATCCATTAAACAAGTGTGTACACACGAAGTTCACTCCACCATAGCACAAGCTATAAACCGGGTATTCCCTGCCTGTAAAGTAAACTTAAATATCATCTCATTTTATAACAACTGATTTTAAATCCTTGGGAATAAAGACACAGGCTTAAATTTGAAAAATGTGAAATCACAATTCATCCAAATCTCTTACACTAGTGACTTCCATGAGACCCACAAAACTCAAATTTTAACAGATCACGTACTAATCAGACTTGTACTAAGCAATGAGAAGGGTGGGGGTTATAAGCATTCTGACAACATACTGATAAAAAGTTAAATTTACAACATTCTGACACATATTTGATAATGCTCTGACCTACCGGGGGGTTGGTCTTGATCCTTTACGTTGGGTTCATTTCCCAGGTGTGGCTCTGGCTCTGGCTTTGGTTTTGGTCTCAGAGAAGGGAAGAATTTCATGGTCAGATCTGACCTTGGAGGAGGACTCGCACCCTGACCGGACTGGCTCACGCCTTCCTTCTTGACTGGGGCGACCTTCCTTTTAATTGTTTTGTCTGAGACACATATTTGACTCTGATTCGGGTATGGTGTCTGGGGAGTCCGATAAATGGCGTCACTCCCAAGAATAACATCATGTTTAAATGAGTTCTCTTCAAGGTCGGTCCACGTTCTTTCATCATCAAAGTCAATTTTACTCGTACTTAGAGATGAGGGTCTTCTTGAGGATGCAGAACCTTTATTTTTCAAGCTTTCTACTAGGACA
This sequence comes from Craseonycteris thonglongyai, assembly GCA_004027555.1. Lineage (NCBI taxonomy): Eukaryota > Metazoa > Chordata > Mammalia > Chiroptera > Craseonycteridae > Craseonycteris > Craseonycteris thonglongyai. The sequence continues at coordinate 1,261 of PVKE010049249.1, read as the reverse complement.
GACTCGTCACTACTATAATCTTTATCAGACAAATCTAAGTCAACGTCTCTCCTTTCGTGTTCTTGAGTCCCAGGGTCCCCAAAAGTTCCCTCACCACCACAGACCTGGGGGCTCCCTCCGTCCCTGTCCGTGGCCGGCGGCTTTATGGTAGCGTCCAACTGCTCCTCAGAGTCCCAGCTGCTGTCACTGCTCATGACACCTTCATCGCTCGCATTCCACTGTGTCTGGTTCTCAGAAGTGCTTATTTGGGATGCTTTCCTGCTGGTGCTACGAGACCGTCCCCCCGGCCCTTCAGGGGAGGACACTGAGGTAAGGTGTTTGGGCCTGGCCTCACATGCACCCTCGTTCTCACGTTCAGTGTGGTCTGGACCCTCAAGGGGGTCCCACTGACCCCGGGGACCCGGTGTCATCGTCCTCTGCTGCTGCACAGCTTTGACTGGGGTGGAAGACAGCCGGCGACCCCTGCAGACCTGCCGGTCCCGCTCCAGGATCTTCAGCACAAAGGACGAATTACTGGAAAAGGATATTTCAGCAGCAGCTTGTTCTAAAAACAAAAACTCATCTAGTTCCAAATTTTCCTTTTCCTTCTCTTGTTCCCAATTCTCTAACTTTTTCTGCAGAGAAATGTCAAGAGAAGATCCTGACTCTCGAAAGATCTCACTCGCGGGGCTCTTAGAAGCCACACAGCTGGCCAGTCCCGTCAGGAGGGGATGCCTGTCTTTACCTTGTGTCTTGCTCCAGACCTGGCAGCCAGGGTCACCAGGACTTGTGCACTTGGGGACACTGTCTTTCTTACCAGAGTCTCCTTGTGTTTCCAACTTGCCCTGATCTCTGAGTTGCCCACCACATTTCTTCCCTGCCAGTACTTTCAGTCCTGATGGAGAAGCACTTGTCCTGGTCGTCTTTGTCAGCGCTTTTGGCCTCTGACGGAGCCTGGCAGAACCACTTCTGGTTCTAGCTTTACTGTTACTTTTAGCCGGAGGGTTCTCTGTACACACTTCTTTACTGACAAGAGCAGTTTTTCGCTGCAATTGCTGCCTGTCTATTTTAAACACAGGCTGGTCCTCTGAGATGCTCTGGTTAGTCCCAGGCTTGCTTACTCTCCCTTTCTGAAACTTAGACTTAGCATTAGTAAATCTAGCTAAGCCTTCTCCTCGTTTTAAGAATGGCTGTTTCGGCTTCGCTTTGATTAGCAATGGTCCTTCTGCTACCTAAAATAAAGAACAATGTTTGAATTAATTCTGGTAGATTCAAGTTATCT